>JBBBDQ010000599.1:142500-197500 GCA_037127315.1 Ascarosepion bandense
GACAAAAATATACTTTTTACATATGTTTCCTTTCCTTACTTGATTTTATGAAAACTGGAAAAATTCAACCGCATGAATTTTATTGATTATTTTAGAAGCAGATTTCTTTGGAGAATTTAAATCATCATTTTTTTTTCTTGTAAAATCGAACCAATAATTTACTGAAAATTAGCTCTTAATTGAACTTAGAATATCCAATAAAACTTAAACATTATTTAATTAGAGAAGCTTTTTATTGCTTTTATGAATAATATGTATTAAAGATAATATTTTCTGAAGACAAAAAATTCTGATGAGAAATGAATTTTACAAGATTTGTTTTCATTTTTTTTACAGTTGTTAATTCGAATAATTTATGAAGCTTATAAATCTTTTAAAATTGAAGCTAGAATTTGTAAATTTTAGAAAATGCTGTTATTAAGTAGATTCATATTTACAGATCATGACTTTGAAAGCTTATCACATTCTGCGACCGACTTGTATTTAAAAAAAAGAATTTTTACATTGTTTTTGAGCATGCATAAAACGATATTTTTTCGAATATATAAATGATCGTACACGAGAGAAAAAACGTATTAAGTACATATTTATGAAATTTTATGGTATTATTTTTATTTATTATTAATGTTTATATTATCTCAATTATCACATTTTTCTTAACTGAGATAATATGAAAATTAATAAAAAATAAAAGTAATACCATAAAAATTCACAAGAGATGTACGTAAAAGTATAGGTACCTCTCTTGTGAAATTTTATCTCACTCTAACTATGCCATTTGTAATTTATTTTGTTATTGTAGCTAAATTTTTTCCAGAATTCATCTTCAAACGTCACGCTAAAATCTAAAGTCCCTAAAATCATATAAATAAAATATTAGATTTGATGATAACTTTTTTATGTGCAGTATAATATTGTTATGATAGGATGTGCGTTGTGGTACAGTAGATATCGACTCGGAACGAGAAACCGGGGAGCCGAGTTCGAATTCCAGTTGTAATCTATTGTATTCACTTGCGCGCAAATACCCTTGGGAAAGGTATTAATCTCTTCCTTCCAGTTATGGGTTAAATAGCAGGACAGATTGGGTTCTATAGCCTTGGTTGGCAACCAGTCTAACGCAGAAAGCAATGGCAACCTACTGCGGGATAATCTTCCGCCCAGTCAGTCATGTCTCTTTTGAGACATGATCGCCCAAGCGTGTATCACGTATGGCACTTAACTGACTGATAATATTGTTATGAGATGTTAAAATGATGGAAACTCACGGTTTTCTTTGAATTTAAAAAAAAATATTTTTTATATAGAAAACACATTCAAAAACTTACAATATCCATATTACTTTACTCACAAAGCAAAAAAGAGAGGCACGTATAATACACAACCACAACAAAACAACATTATACACAATAATTAAACAATAACAGATACATAATACTATCTACCAATTCCATAACAACCACTAACCAGAACAGCTTATCTCATCTAAACAACATCTAAATAGTTGCAACCACTTCCAAAATTATTAAGGACTAGCAGTATAGCCCGGCGTTGCTCGGGTGTAATGAAAGCTTTAAAACTAATCCATGGTCCTGGAGATCAGACTCTTTGGACGTTGGCACGAAAGACTAAAAAGCAATAGTTGATTCCAGTTAAAGCGAAACCGTAGACTGAAAGAAAAATGAATGGATGTAAGTCAAATTTTGATTTTCTGGTATCGATTTATACATATATATATATTATCGATTTTCTGCACTATTGTAAGAACAGCAACCTTGAAACTTCTGAATATCGCTTCGTATGTCTTTGTCTATGAGTGTATCAAATTTGATCAAAATCGGATCACTCCTTCTATAAACTGATTTTTTCGATGATAGATTTTCGATATTTATCGGGGGTACCTCGACACAAAACCTAGCTAAGAACACTCGCAGACGCTTATAGTACAACTGTGTAAATTTTCAAGAAAATCGGTTCAGCCGTTTCGGAGTCTATAGGTAACGGATACACATACAAAGACACACAGACAAAGTTCCATTTATAAATAAGTTTAGACATAAGCAGATCTAAAAAAAAACCAACAAATATCAACACAATAATAAATCAGAAGTAGGTAAATATAAAATAAGTTACCAAAATTGTCCTTCACAGTACACAGAAATAAATTCGACCATAATTTCGACCTAAAAAGGCTATATTTATCAAAAAAGAAAAAAGTCACTCAGAAAGAAAATTCTTGAGAGCGTCGATATCTAATATTATCAAAATAGTAATCTACGTCCCAATTTATTCCCAATCACACATTTCCTAATTGAAACAATACAGTTTTTTGCCAATCTCACATTTCCTAATGGAAACAATACATTCCCAGACCAACATACACAACAAAAAAAAATTTAAAAAATCAACAGAAATTCCATTTCTTTTTAACATTTCATAGCATAAAATTATACTGCACATAAAAACAAATTTCTTTTCAAATATGAACTATGACGTTTTTTTAATGTCTAATAATTTCAAAACATTAGACTGCTGAAATTCTTTGTAAAAATACTGGGTAAGTTAGTTCATTTAAAAGTCGAAAACAGTTGAGCGAGAAACCAATAAAACTCCTTTTGAAACGAAAGATGAACTGATGGTAAGGATTATGGTAGTATTCACTAATAGTCCAGAAGAGTTGCAGGAGATTCCGAATTCGTCTGGAGGCCGTGGTTGAAGCCAATGACGATTTTATTGAATAAATTTACTCTTTAGTATTTTAAGATATTTTTACGTAATTTTTGTAAATATATTTATTAAAATGAGATGTCAGTGATATTTTCATTTTTGCGTAATATAGACGACAAATTATCCATCGCACCTTGTATCAAGATGAGAAGTTTTTTTTTTCTCAGACATATTTTTTTTTCATTTTATGAGAGATTCAGATATTACAGGCTGAGCGATTTTGGTAAGACCTGTTTAAATTTATTTGTCATTCATGTGAAGAAATGAAAGTATGACAGTTGCAATGAGTTTTAAGACATTTGCATTTAGTTTCAACGGTTCAAAGAATGCCAGAGTCATTGGCCCTCACATATGTTCACCTCATCAAATCTGGCTACCTTTAAACAATGTTTGGAAACCCATGTTTTAAATAATACTAGCATCATAGCCCGGTGTTGCCCATGCAACTCAGAACATTTTAGTGGTAGATGTTGTTTCTGCTTCGCGTATGGCTCTCATTAATGCAGCGTGTTGCGATTTCAGAGCGCTTGTAGTCGTTGTCTCAACATTGGTGCTGGACGCAGCAATTGCCCTTATTTCCTGACTGCTGCAGCTTTAGGGGTCATACGCCCTAACCGGGCTCTTTTTTTTAGGAGGCACGTGAAAAAATCTACAAAAACTGAGCACACCTAGTGTGAGTGCCTGTTATGTTAATCGAAGATGGCTGCTAAATTACTTGGAACGCAATGTTTACAATGCTCACACAAACATCAAATCTCCCGATGCAATAATCTTTATATTAGATGGATAAATTCTTTTAAAACTCGGTTATTTAAAAATTAATTATATAAAAAAAATTTGTTTAAACATTGTTACAAAATTCCATTAAAAAATCTATTTTCTTTTGTTTTGTGTAAACGTGATTTGATGTTTTGTGCGACATTGTAAACAACATTGCGTTTGTATTTATTTCACGGGAAAATATTTACATTTTTTGTTGACTAAATGAATTTAACATAAAAATAAAAATAATTTATTTTGTTTTACTGAAATTAGAAATATAAAAACTATTACGTTCTCAGTTCAGAAATTTTTGAAAAATATTTAACAATGTAGACATTTAATTTTAGAGGAAAAAAGTTACATTAATGATACACGAATTACAGACAGTTGATTTCCTGTATGAAATATTTAGCGAAAAAAAAAAGCTTTATTTTTTTTAATTTTATTTTTTTAAATAATTAAATTAACCATTGGCACTTTTTTTTTTTTTACATATTTGGTTTTTGTTTGAAAAAGCACTTCTTTTGTTAATATTTCTTTTGTTTCAAAATTACGAGGAAAAATATTCACATATTTTTGTTGACCAAATGAATTTTTAAAACGTCGGAATAAAAATTAAATTAAAATAAATATTAAATAAAATTTAAAAATAAAGGTCTATTTTCTTTAATAAAAAGATGTTTTAGTCACATTTGACACGTGTGATCTTAGATGTTTTACGGAGCAAATGTAAACAATCGGCTCAATTGGCCAAAAAGTTCGAAAGGGAAAATTGCTGAACTTAAACTCAAAAAGTATGTGTTGACCTGGCTTCCCTGTAGATATGTGTCCCTAGAAAGTTTGAATGGCGTAACTTAAAAAATGTAGGCATGCATAGGGAACAATCACACACAGACTCACAGATTGCCTTATATATATAGAGAGAGAGAGATTGCAGAAATGAGGGGTAACTTTGCTTATTATACTAACTGGTTAAAAGCAGAGAAAATATATCTGTACAATAAATTGCAAAACAAGTTTAACATTTAAAGAAATCATTTTTCTACAAAATCTTCAAATAATCGAAGAAAAACATCATGAAACCCAGATCAATAATTTTGGTAATTTTATGTAAGTTAGGAAATTGAAATATTTGGCAAGTATTTTAATAAAAGATGAAAGCTTAACTCTGAAATCCGAAAGGCGTATTGGAATAGCCAAGGAAGCATTCGTCTATGCTTAGAATATTACTGCGACATATAATCAGGTGCACCCGTTCCGCGATTTATCTTGAGCTCTTTAATAAAATCCAAAGAATCAGCAATATTATTGAAACTGATCTGGCTGCTCGGCCTCAGTCACATATAACCACCTCGTTAAAGATGCCTCGCTTTATCATTTTTATAAACGTTGTCATGGAAACTGGATGAGCTCTTCACGATGGTACCTAAACATTTTGAATTTAAACACAGTATTACACTGGTGTCGAGATATCATCAAGTTACAGTTGAGCTGGCAAGATGTAACCGTAGGTTCTATGCTAAGAGTTCCTTTACTCGTACTTCTCGCTTGTGGAAGTCCGTTTTCTAGTTAACTTTAATCCTCAAAAATTTAAGTGCAATATCAATCACTATCTACTATCCTCCTGATCACTCTTTTCTCTTTCCATTCATTATTAATGTTTCTGTTCCTCATTCTTCCACACCCTCTAAACCCCTTGAGTCTTAGTGGCTTTACTACTTTCTTTTTATTAAAAAAAAAAAATGAAATCTTTAATCTTCAAAAATTTAAATGCAATATCAATCATTATCTACTGTCCTCCTGATTACCTTTTCCTCTTCCAGCTCATTATTAATGTTTCTGTTATTAATTATTCCACACTCTGTAATATCTTGTGTCTTAGTGGCTTTACTGCCTTGATCAGGGTAAAGGTATAAACATGGGAGAGTACTAAACTGTTAAGTAATATATTTCCACCCGTATGACACTGAGTATTAGACAATCTCTACAAAGACGAAGCGGAAACTTTTTGCAGCATAAATGTGGTTCTACAGAAGGATGCTGAGAATACTGTGGACTGAACATGTGAGCAACGAAAAAGCTTTCGAGAAAACAGAAATAAAAAAGAAACTATTAATTAACACCAGGAAGAGACAGTTGAGATTTCTGGGGCACAAAATGAGGAAAGAGGGCTTGGAGAATCTGACACGAGACAGATAGAGTGCAAGAGAAACAGAGGAAAGCAACAGTGTTCTTACTTCTCCTAACCTTTGTTCCGTCATCCTAAATGCTAGGAGAAGTAACAAAAAGACAAAGTTTAAGAACTACAAGGGATAGAAAGATGTGGAGGCTGTGATCGCCTACGTCTTGAGGGGACATGGCACATAAAAAAGATACTGCATATTTTTTATTTTATTTAAAGGTGGGCGTTGTGGTGCAGTGGATATCAGCTTGGAACGAGAAATCGGCGAGCCGAGTTCGAATTCCAGTTGAATTCCTTGCATTCACTTACGCGCAAATATCCTTGGGAAAGGTATTAATCCGTCTCTTCCTTCCAGTTATGGGTTAAATAGCAGGACAAACTGGGTTCTTGGTCGGCAACTAGTCTACCGCAAATAGTAACCTACAGCAGGATAATCTTCTGCCCAGTTAGTCATGTTTCTTTCGAGACATGATCGCCCAAGCGTGTATCACGTGTGGTACGGGACTGAGTGATGTCTGCATTTGTTTTACAGAAGACGAAGTAAAAAGATAAAATAGAAAAATACTGCAAGTTCAAAGAAAATAAAGGAGTCTTAGGTTTATGTCTTTTGTATGACGTATTCATTCAGGACGTTCGAAAATGGCCCTCCATAATTTCCTACCCTTCTTAGCTCTTCGTAGCTCTTAATAAAATATACGATTGTCCGGCATTCGCTGCCATATGGGAGGACAGAAATTCCATAACAGTTCAGTGCTGTTTTCTTTGTTTTTTTTTTTTGCTTCAAGTGTTTTCATCTGAGAAGAGATTGACCATATAGGAGGACTGATATTACATAACAATTCAGGACTCTTTTCTTTGTTTCTTTTGCTTCAAGTCTCTTCCTTACTTGTGGGTAGATTGTCCAGCATTCACTGCCATATAGGAGGACTGATATTACATAACAATTCAGGACTCTTTTCTTTGTTTCTGTTGCTTCAAGTCTTTCCTTACTTGTGGGTAGATTGTTCAGCATTCACTGCCATATAGGAGGACTGATTTTACATAACATTTCAGGACTCTTTTCTTTTGTTTCTTTTGCTTCAAGTCTCTTCCTTACTTGTGAGGAGATTGTCCAGCATTCACTGCCATATAGGAGGACTGATTTTACATAACATTTCAGGACTCTTTTCTTTGTTTCTTTTGCTTCAAGTCTCTTCCTTACTTGTGAGGAGATTGTCCAGCATTCACTGCCATATAGGAGGACTGATTTTACATAACATTTCAGGACTCTTTTCTTTGTTTCTGTCGTCTGTTCCTTACTTGTGAGGAGATTGTCCAGCATTCACTGCCATATAGGACTGATATTGTTGAACAATTCAGGACTCTTTTCTTTGTTTCTTTTGCTTCAAGTCTCTTCCTTACTTGTGAGGAGATTGTCCAGCATTCACTGCCATATAGGAGGACTGATTTTACATAACATTTCAGGACTCTTTCTTTGTTTCTTTTGCTTCAAGTCTCTTCCTTACTTGTGAGGAGATTGTCCAGCATTCACTGCCATATAGGAGGACTGATTTTACATAACATTTCAGGACTCTTTTCTTTGTTTCTGTTGCTTCAAGTCTCTTCTTCATCTGTGAGGAGATTGTCCAGCATTCACTGCCATATAGGAGTAGATCAGATAGCATAACATTTCAGGACTCTTTTCTTTGTTTCTGTTGCTTCAAGTCTCTTCCTTACTTGTGAGGAGATTGTCCAGCATTCACTGCCATATAGGAGGACTGATTTTACATAACATTTCAGGACTCTTTTCTTTGTTTCTGTTGCTTCAAGTCTCTTCATCTGTGAGGAGATTGTCCAGCATCTACTGCCATATAGGAGGACTGATTTTACATAACATTTCAGACTCTTTTCTTTTGTTTCTTTTGCTTCAAGTCTTCCTTACTTGTGAGGAGATTGTCCAGCATTCACTGCCATATAGGAGGACTGATTTTACATAACATTTCAGGACTCTTTTCTTTGTTTCTGTTGTCAAGTCTGTTCTCATTTGTGAGGAGATTGTCCAGCATTCACTGCCATATAGGACTGATATTACATAACAATTCAGGACTCTTTCTTTGTTTCTTTTGCTTCAAGTCTCTTCCTTACTTGTGAGGAGATTGTCCAGCATTCACTGCCATATAGGAGGACTGATTTTACATAACATTTCAGGACTCTTTTCTTTGTTTCTGTTGGTTTCTGCTCTGTTCCTTACTGTGTGAGGAGATTGTCCAGCATTCACTGCCATATAGGAGGACTGATTTTACATAACATTGTGACTCTTTTCTTTTGTTTCTGTTGCTTCAAGTCTCTTCCTTACTTGTGAGGAGATTGTCCAGCATTCATCATATAGAGGGACTGATTTTACATAACATTTCAGGACTCTTTTCTTTGTTTCTGTTGCTTCAAGCTCCTTCTTCATCTGCAGTGAGATTGTCCAGCATTCACTGCCATATAGGAGGACTGATTTTACATAACATTTCAGGACTCTTTTCTTAAGTTTTCTGCTTCAAAGTCTCTTCTTCCTTACTTGTGAGGAGATTGTCCAGCATTCACTGCCATATAGGAGGACTGATTTTACATAACATTTCAGGACTCTTTTCTTTGTTTCTTTTGCTTCAAGTCTCTTCCTTACTTGTAGAGAGATTGTCCAGCATTCACTGCCATATAGGAGGACTGATTTTACATAACATTTCAGGACTCTTTTCTTTGTTTCTTTTGCTTCAAGTCTCTTCCTTACTTGTGGGTAGATTGTCCAGTATTCACTGCCATATAGGAGGACTGATTTTACATAACATTTCAGGACTCTTTCTTTGTTTCTTTTGCTTCAAGTCTCTTCCTTACTTGTGAGGAGATTGTCCAGCATTCACTGCCATATAGGAGGACTGATTTTACATAACATTTCAGGACTCTTTTCTTTGTTTCTTTTGCTTCAAGTCTCTTCCTTACTAGGAGATTGTCCAGCATTCACTGCCATGGGAGGACTGATTTTACATAACATTTCAGGACTCTTTTCTTTGTTTCTTTTGCTTCAAGTCTCTTCCTTACTTGTGAGGAGATTGTCCAGCATTCACTGCCATATAGGAGGACTGATTTTACATAACATTTCAGGACTTCTTTTCTTTTGTTGCCCCAAGTCTTCCTTACTTTGTGGGTAGATTGTCCAGTATTCACTGCCATATAGGAGGACTGATTTTACATAACATTTCAGGACTCTTTTCTTTGTTTCTTTGCTTCAAGTCTCTTCCTTACTTCAGAGAGATTGTCCAGCATTCACTGCCATATAGGAGGACTGATTTTACATAACATTTCAGGACTCTTTTCTTTGTTTCTTTTTGCTTCAAGTCTCTTTCCCACGTGAGGAGATTGTCCAGCATTCACTGCCATATAGGAGGACTGATTTTACATAACATTTCAGGACTCTTTCTTTGTTTCTGTTGCTTCAAGTCTCTTCCTTACTTGTGAGGAGATTGTCCAGCATTCACTGCCATATAGGAGGACTGATTTTACATAACATTTCAGGACTCTTTTCTTTGTTTCTTTTGCTTCAAGTCTCTTCCTTACTTGTGAGGAGATTGTCCAGCATTCACTGCCATATAGGAGGACTGATTTTACATAACATTTCAGGACTCTTTTCTTTGTTTCTTTTGCTTCAAGTCTCTTCCTTACTTGTAGATAGATTGTCCAGCATTCACTGCCATATAGGAGGACTGATTTTACATAACATTTCAGGACTCTTTTCTTTGTTTCTTTTGCTTCAAGTCTCTTCCTTACTTGTGAGGAGATTGTCCAGCATTCACTGCCATATAGGAGGACTGATTTTACATAACATTTCAGGACTCTTTTCTTTGTTTCTGTTGCTTCAAGTCCTTTCTTCATCTGTGAGGAGATTGTCCAGCATTCACTGCCATATAGGAGGACTGATTTTACATAACATTTCAGGACTCTTTCTTGTTTCTGTTGTTTCAAGTCTCTTCCTTACTTGTGAGGAGATTGTCCAGCATTCACTGCCATATAGGAGGACTGATTTTACATAACATTTCAGGACTCTTTTCTTTGTTTCTTTTGCTTCAAGTCTCTTCCTTACTTGTGAGGAGATTGTCCAGCATTCACTGCCATATAGGAGGACTGATTTTACAATATTTCAGGACTCTTTTCTCTTTGTTTCTTTTTGCTTCAAGTCTCTTCCTTACTTGTGAGGAGATTGTCCAGCATTCACTGCCATATAGAGGACTGATTTTACATAACATTTCAGGACTCTTTTCTTTGTTTCTTTTGCTTCAAGTCTTTCTCATTTGTGAGGAGATTGTCCAGCATTCACTGCCATATAGGAGGACTGATTTTATATAACATTTCAGACTCTTTTCTTTGTTTCTTTTGCTTCAAGTCTCTTTCCTTACTTGTGAGGAGATTGTCCAGCATTCACTGCCATATAGGAGGACTGATTTTACATAACATTTCAGGACTCTTTTGTTTCTTTTGCTTCAAGTCTCTTCCTTACTTGTGAGGAGATTGTCCAGCATTCACTGCCATATAGGAGGACTGATTTTACATAACATTTCAGGACTTTTCTTTTGTTTTTGGTTGGTTTAAAGCCCCTTCCTTACTTGTGATGAGATTGTCCAGCATTCACTGCCATATAGGAGGACTGATTTTACATAACATTTCAGGACTCTTTTCTTTGTTTCTGTTGCTTCAAGTCTCTTCATCTGTGAGGATTGTCCAGCATTCACTGCCATATAGAGAGACTGATTTTACATAACATTTCAGGACTCTTTTCTTTGTTTCTGTTGCTGCTCTCAAGTCTCTTCCTTACTTGTGAGGAGATTGTCCAGCATTCACTGCCATATAGGAGGACTGATTTTACATAACATTTCAGGACTCTTTTTTCTTTGTTTCTGTTGCTTCAAGCTCCTTCTTCATCTGTGAGGATTGTCCAGCATTCACTGCCATATAGGAGGACTGATTTTACATAACATTTCAGGACTCTTTTCTTTGTTTCTTTTGCTTCAAGTCTCTTCCTTACTTGTGAGGAGATTGTCCAGCATTCACTGCCATATAGGAGGACTGATTTTACATAACATTTCAGGACTCTTTTCTTTGTTTCTTTTGCTTCAAGTCTCTTCCTTACTTCTTTGTGAGGAGATTGTCCAGCATTCACTGCCATATAGGAGGACTGATTTTACATAACATTTCAGGACCTTTTCTTTTGTTTCTTTTGCTTCAAGTCTCTTCCTTACTTGTGAGGAGATTGTCCAGCATTCACTGCCATATAGGAGGACTGATTTTACATAACATTTCAGACTCTTTTCTTTGTTTCTTTTGCTTCAAGTCTCTTCCTTACTTGTGAGGAGATTGTCCAGCATTCATCGCGATAGGAGGACTGATTTTACATAACATTTCAGGACTCTTTTCTTTGTTTCTGTTGCTTCAAGTCTCTTCAATCTGTGAGGAGATTGTCCAGCATTCACGCCATATAGGAGGACTGATTTTACATAACATTTCAGGACTCTTTTCTTTGTTTCTTTTACCAAGTCTTCCTTGATTGTGAGGAGATTGTCCAGCATTCACTGTCATATAGGAGGACTGATTTTACATAACATTTCAGGATCTTTTCTTTGTTTCTTTGCTTCAAGTCTCTTCCTCATTTGTGAGAGATTGTCCAGCATTCACTGCCATATAGGAGGACTGATTTTACATAACATTTCAGGACTCTTTTCTTTGTTTCTTTTGCTTCAAGTCTCTTCCTTACTTGTGAGGAGATTGTCCAGCATTCACTGCCATATAGGAGGACTGATTTTACATAACATTTCAGGACTCTTTTCTTTGTTTCTTTTGCTTCAAGTCTTCCCTACTGTGAGGAGATTGTCCAGCATTCACTGCCATATAGGAGGACTGATTTTACATAACATTTCAGGACTCTTTTCTTTGTTTCTTTTGCTTCAAGTCTCTTCCTTACTTGTGAGGAGTTAGATTGTCCAGCATTCACTGCCATATAGGAGGAATTCGATTTTATACAACATTTCTAGGTGGACTCTTTTCTTTGCTTCTGTTGCTTCAAGTCTCTTCCTTACTTGTGAGGAGATTGTCCAGCATTCACTGCCATATAGGAGGACTGATTTTACATAACATTTCAGACCTTTTCTTTTGTTTCTGTTGCTTCAAGTCTCTTCTTCATCTTTGTAGAGATTGTCCAGCATTCACTGCCATATAGGAGGACTGATTTTACATAACATTTCAGGACTCTTTTCTTTGTTTCTTTTGCTTCAAGTCTCTTCCTTACTTGTGAGGAGATTGTCCACATTCACTGCCATATAGGAGGACTGATTTTACATAACATTTCAGGACTCTTTTCTTTGTTTCTTTTGCTTCAAGCTCCTTCCTTACTTGTGAGGAGATTGTCCAGCATTCACTGCCATATAGGAGACTGATTTTACATAACATTTCAGGACTCTTTTCTTTGTTTCTTTTGCTTCAAGTCTCTTCCTTACTGGCAGGGAGATTGTCCAGCATTCACTGCCATATAGGAGGACTGATTTTACATAACATTTCAGGACTCTTTTCTTTGTTTCTTTTGCTTCAAGTCTCTTCCTTACTTGTGAGGAGATTGTCCAGCATTCACTGCCATATAGGAGGACTGATTTTACATAAAACATTTCAGGACTCTTTTCTTTGTTTCTGTTGCTTCAAGTCTCTCTCCTTCATCTGTGAGGAGATTGTCCAGCATTCACTGCCATATAGGAGGACTGATTTTACATAACATTTCAGGACTCTTTTTCTTTGTTTCTGTTGCTTCAAGTCTCTTCCTACTTGTGAGGAGATTGTCCAGCATTCACTGCCATATAGGAGGACTGATTTTACATAACATTTCAGGACTCTTTTCTTTGCTTCTGTTAAGCTCAAGTCTCTTCCTTACTTGTGAGGAGATTGTCCAGCATTCACTGCCATATAGGAGGACTGATTTCCATATAACATTTTTGACTCTTTTCTTTGTTTCTGTTGCTTCAAGTCTCTTCATCTGTGAGGAGATTGTCCAGCATTCACTGCCATATAGAGGACTGATTTCCATATAACATTTCAGGACTCTTCTTTGTTTCTTTTTGCTTCAAGTCTCTTCCTTACTTGTGAGGAGATTGTCCAGCATTCACTGCCATATAGGAGGACTGATTTTACATAACATTTCAGGACTCTTTTCTTGTTTCTTTTGCTTCAAAGTTTCTTCCTTTACTTGTGAGGAGATTGTCCAGCATTCACTGCCATATAGGAGGACTGATTTTACATAACATTTCAGGACTTTTCTTTGTTTCTTTTGCTTCAAGTCTCTTCTTCATCTGTGAGGAGATTGTCCAGCATTCACTGCCATATAGAGGATCAGATTTTACATAACATTTCAGGACTCTTTTCTTTGTTTCTGTTGCTTCAAGTCTCTTCCTTACTTGTGAGGAGATTGTCCAGCATTCACTGCCATATAGGAGGACTGATTTTACATAACATTTCAGGACTCTTTTTCTTGTTTCTGTTGCTTCAAGTCTTTCTCTTTCATCTGTGAGGAGATTGTCCAGCATTCACTGCCATATAGGAGGACTGATTTTACATAACAATTCAGGACTCTTTCTTTGTTTCTGTTGCTTCAAGTCTCTTCCTTACTTATGAGGAGATTGTCCAGCATTCACTGCCATATAGGAGGACTGATATGAAATAACATTTCAGGACTCTTTTCTTTGTTTCTGTTGCTTCAAGTCTCTTCTTCATCTGTGAGGAGATTGTCCACATTCACTGTCATATAGGAAGACTGATATTACATAACATTTCAGGACTCTTTTCTTTGTTTCTGTTGCTTCAAGTCTCTTCCTTACTTGTGAGGAGATTGTCCAGCATTCACTGCCATATAGGAGGACTGATTTTACATAACATTTCAGGACTCTTTTCTTTGTTTCTGTTGCTTCAAGTCTCTTCTTCATCTGTGAGGAGATTGTCCAGCATTCACTGCCATATAGGAGGACTGATATGAAATAACAATTCAGTACTCTTTTCTTTGTTTCTGTTGCTTCAAGTCTCTTCTTCATCTGTAAGGAGATTGTCCAGCATTCACATCTATATAAGAAGACTGATATTTCATAAAAGGTCCGTACACTTTTCGGCGGACCTGAAGGAGACTACCACCACCTTTAAATTTTTTCTTTTTCTTTTTTTTTAAAAATTTTTTATTGCAATCTTATCGATTACACACTATATTTTCTGACTGACAAAGAAATTTGGAAAAAAATTCAATATTTCAACAATTTTAGGGGGTCTCAGTTTTTCATATAACTTTATAGTAAATCGATCCTACATTTTTGAACCATTCCCCGGTACGACATTACCACCACTTGTAAATTGGTTGATCATCAATATTTTTTTTACTTTTTTCAGTGCAATCTTATCGATTAAATCCTAAACTTTCCGATTGACAAAAAAATTTGTAAAAATTTCAACTTTTAAACAATTTTTACGTGGTGGGGGTGGGGTGGGGCTCAGTTTTTCATACAACCTTAGAGTAAATCGAACCTATGCAATTAACTTTTTTGCTTGCGCATATTCAACAACTGAATCCTTTGCGAAATTTTTGAATAAAGCCATTAACAAGAGCAACAACTCGTCCCAAAAAACCAAAACAAAGCGACCCTAACGCGATTGGTTCCAAAATGGTGGATCGATTTACTATAACGTTGTATGAGAAACTGAGCCCCTTCCCTAAAATTGTTTAAATATTGACATTTTTTCAATAGTTTTTTTTTTTGATAATCGGAAACTTTATGTAATAACCGATTAGCCTGCGCTGAAAAAATAAAATAAAAAAATGAAAAAGAAAAGATTTAAAGGTGGTGGTAGTCTCCTTCAGGTCCGTCCAGAGTTCTTTGTTTCTGTTACTTTAAGTCTCTTCTTCATCTTAGAGGAAATTGTCCAGCATATAATATACGCGGTTTTTATTTTCATAATCAATTAAAATTCTTCTTTTTCTGTGTGTGTGTGTGTGTGTGTGTGTGTGTGTGTGTGTGTGTGTGAGAGAGAGAGAGAGAGAGAGAGAGAGAGAGAAAAGAACGACTTAAATGTTATTAACATCACCATGTCAAGGGGGTCATTTTGTTGCTTGGAATTATGATAATTCAAGGTCCTTGACTAAACATGATTATAAGAATAGCGACACAACATAAATCTGAGGAGTAGATAAAGAACAGATTAAAAAAAATCCTGGTTATATCCTTGTCACTTAATTCAAGCCGGACGACTTTTAAATAGCATTAGTTTTTTTTTTTTTTTTTTTTTAATCATGTCCGCGTTAAGTGGATAACTATGAAGTTTTTATGCTAAAATAATAGACAGGATTAAAATTATAATTACTACAATATGATCACACACACACACACACACACACACACACACACACACACATGCACACACATACACATGCACACGCACATACACAGACGCACACACACAGACGCACACGCACGCAAACACACACGAACGCACGCATGCGCACACACACACACACACACACTCACACACGCACACACACGCACACGCACATACACACACACACGCACGCGCGCACACATATATATGGTAGAGTGGAAAAAGTTTTCTTGCCACGCGTTTCGTCCCCTAAAACACGAAAAGTGTAGCAAGAAAATATTTTACTACTATATATATATATATATATATTCTACTATATACATACATGTATAAATAGTCATCCGCCGACAGGTCTGTTTCGCTGTATCACAGCTCATCAGTACAATGTAAACATACGCCAGTAGCTGAGAGTGTTCAAATTCATTCATGATTAAAGGAAAACTCGACACATCATTTACAGTGGTTTTAAGTTAAAATTCATTTCTATGAACTAAATTAGCTTATTTCATCAGACCACACTATATTCGTTTTCCGGGAAAATATTTGTTCCGAACGAATATATTTTATACCTACTCTAAATGATGTGTTCCGTTTTCCTTGATAAATATATTACTCTGGATAGTATCCATTGAGCTCTCTATACAGAACTAAGATTTAATATCTTATATTAAGTAAATCTTGTTAGATTATTCTCGCCATTCACGGACTTCAAATCATTACCTATATATATATATATATATATATGACTATATATATATATATATATATATATATATATATATATATATATGACTATAGTATTTACACTTTCACACCCTGGAAGAGTGGGAGACTTTGTAAAAAGTAGCTACTCCGGCATATACGCATCGCTCATTCAATAATGAATTAGATCATTCTAGCTATTGGGCGTGTTTATACGCGCTAAAACGTCTGCCTTCTTCTACCGGACGCTCGTGACCTAGAGGTAGAATCGGTCGGGTTTCAATCCTGGGTTAGGAAGCGATCGAAGTCTAACCGTACTGATGAGCTGTGATACAGCAAAACAGATCTGTCTGCGAACTATAGTATATATATATATATATATAGTATAGTACTGTGAACTATATATATATATATATATATATATATATATAGCACCTAATGAGTCAGACGAACCTACCTAGGTTTCCCTTAAACGGATCGTCAGCTTTCCCTGACGATCCGTTTAGGGGAAACCTAGGTAGGTTCGTCTGGCTTATTAGGTGCTATTAATTTCGCTCTACCTTCCTATTGAGCGCTTTCTGTTAGATGGTTACTCGTGTCGGTTTTTTTTTCTTTGGGCTTCGTGCTGATTTCGATCCGAACACTTTCATGCCCTAAGCTCTTTCTTTTTTTACAACCATAATTTTAATCACGCATATATATATATATATATATATATATATATATAAATTCGAACACAATAATACAATATATATATATGTATATATATATATATATATATATATATATATATATATATATAATTCAGATACTTTAATCCAAGTGAAAAAAGCAGGAAGGTAAATTCCAAAAACCCGATCCTAATTAACATTAAAAATTTTATTTTAATATTAAAAAATGATACAGGAAGAGAGCTCCATGTAATAAAATATTACAGAGCAAATATAAATTAAAAAAGGATTAATTCAATGATGTTGAATGACCACTTCGATGTGAAAATCCCCACGGGGGATAACACATCACCTCAGCAACAGAAAAATCCTTTCAGAAACTGGAGAAAAATCAGTCTAATTTTCCTTTTTAAATAGATTTGCAAAGAAATTAAAAAAGAAAATAAAAAAGAAAAAGAAAGATAAAGATAAAACAAAATAAAAACAAATAAACAAGAAAAGAAAAAATTGACATCGTCTGGGTTCACAAAAAAAGAGAACAGAATTGTAACTTAAAAATTAACAGACGGCCGTGTTGAATTGAGTAATATTGTATTATTGTGTTCGAATTTGTAGATAATCTGCGGGAATTTTCTATTTACTTGCTTTTGTTTAAGTAATTTCGACAATCACCGGACGCAGTGATTATATTAATAAAAAAAACAAAAAACAGTAATCTATACGTTAGTTAGAATTCTTTTGTTTACACTGTGGTATTTTTAAGCCGCTGGATATTTGAAATGGTATTAATATACAAAATGACATTATTATGCGATGTGATATTATTATGCAAAATGTTACTATTATATAAGAGTTAGCCATTCATGCATGTTTCTAGGGAATTACTTAAATTACCTCTTCACCCACCAAATATCAGTTAATTACTGCATGGTAAACAACCTCTGTTGATAGCCGATTCGATTTTCTAAATAGTTATTCTGAATTTACATTCGAAGAAATTACCTGTAAGTGAAACCCATGGCTTTTTGGTAAGTTTTTCCAGGAGTAGTTGGCGGCCACAATTTCAGCAATATAAGGTCCGTGGATGACACAGTGCTGATAGCAGACACGGAAAGGAAAATGCAGGACCTCCTACAAAAGATAGCAAGAGAAAGCGAGAAGAAAGAACTGAGTATAGACTCCAAGAAGACTGAATGTATGCCAAAATGTCAATTACGGGTTGGAAAAATTAAAACAAAACAAGCACAGAAATTTAGGTATCTGGAAAGCGTTCTGACAGACGATGGAAAGTGTGGTACTGAGATCCGAAGACGCATTGGCATGACCGAGGACGCATTTCAAAAGCTAACCTAAGTAATGAGAAACAGGAAAATCTCATTGGCAACAAAGAAAAGACTACTACGTGATATCTGTCCTTCTGTATGATAGTAAATGTTGGACGGCCTCTTCAAGGATGAAAGAGAGGCTCGAAATGTGGTTCTACAGAAAGATGCTGGGGATATCATAGACCGAGCACGTGAGCAAAGACAGGTTGCTGGAGATAATGCAAACGAGAAGAAAGTTCATACTTAACATCAGGAAGAGACAGCTGAAGTTCCTGGGACGCGTAATGATGAAAAAGCGTTTGAAGAATCTGATAAGGGACTCGGCACATGAAAAAGTAGAAAGTCTATGCTAATTTTTTATTCTGCTGCTGTACTAGTTAGCCATTCATATTTGCTTTTTGGGATTAACCTGTGCCCCCTTAATATATAAAAATTTTAGTTAAACATTGCATGGTCAGAAAACTCTGTTGTTAGCCGACTCAGCTGCTCAAATAAGTTATTATCAAAAATTTGATGAAATCAACTTAGCTGGTGGTGAAACCGACTGGATCTTTTAAATTATTTTTCAGGGCTATGGCTCTGTCTGTTTTTCATTGTTTCTTCATCTTCATGTACCGTCCAACGTTGGCGATCACGGACTTTTACTTGACCCTGTTCCTTGTCGCTCTTAATATTTTTCTTTTTGGTATCTCTCCAAACCCCTCTACGCCAACCATTTGCTTAAGCCCATCAAGTATGTATCGTGCTGCTTTCCCCAGTCTCTTTTTATCTCTATCCGTCTTATGGCTATCAGATTCTCCATACAGTCCTTCCTCATTACGTGTCCCAGGAATCTCAGCTCTGAACATTTTCTTTATCTGGTCCATACTCCACCCCTTTCTCATGATCAGGAGTATTACGTGTCTCATGAATCTCAACTCTCAACTTTTTTTTTATCTGGTCCATACTCCACCCCTTTCTCTTGAACAGGAGTATTACGTGTCCCAGGAATCTCAACTCTCAACTTGTTTTTTATCTGGTCCATACACCACCCCTTTCTCTTGAACAGGAGTATTTTCATTTTACTTTTATATTATTATAGCCTCATGTCTATTACAGATAGTCTCAAAATGCCTCTGAAATAGTCAGTCAGTTAAGTTCCATACGTGATACACGCTTGGGCGATCATGTCTCGAAAGAGACATCACTGACTGGGCAGAAGATTATCTCGCAGTAGGTTGCCATTGCTTTCTGCGGTAGACTGGTTGCCGACCAAGGCTATAGAACCCAATCTGTCCTGTTATTTAACCCATAACTGGAAGGAAGAGACGGACTAATACCTTTCCCAAGGGTATTTGCGCGCAAGTGAATGCAATGAATTCGGCTAGAATTCGAACTCGGCTCCCCGATTTCTCGTTCCGAGCCGATATCCAATGCACCACAACGCATACTCAAAAAAAAAAAAAAAAAGATCAGGGGTTCACAGCCCCCCACCTTGAGATCAGCTGGATTAGCTTGCTTTGCTTGCCGGTCCCTGGCACATTGAAAAAAAAACTATCGGCCCGCCACATCAGATAGTTTGAGAAGTACTGGCTCTAGAGAACATTGTGACACCTCTCACTCTCCCCTATTAGTCACTGCTTTTCGGGAAAGTATACGATGTTCTAATCAATGCTGAGCTGGTTAAGCATCTCACCTCCCACAATCTATTCTATGACAAACAATATCGCGTTCGCTTTTTCAAGTGTAACGGCCATCACTGAATATGTATATCTAGCTTTTGATAATAAAGGCGAAGCTGGAGCAATTTTTCTAGCTATCTAGAAGCTGTTTAACAAGATTTGACAGGCTGGCCTTCGACAGAAACTCTAGGGCTACTGCTCTTAAAAAGGACCTCCAATCAGTGGTTAACCGGGGCACTTCGGCTTCTTGGCCTCACTTTTTCGAGTCCTGGGCATGACGGTAAACTGCATTCAACAACAAGGCCTCTGACTGGGGTAGGTTGTGAAGAGCATGGAACCACCACTTAATTGCTGTTGTTCCCAGGTCCACCCTGACTCGGAGTTGTAACACCTGTTCCGGTCCCATCTATGGGCAAATAGCTTATCCCCAAGCTGGGGTCAAAACACTATGAAAGTATAAAAATAGACTTTTATAGAATATATACATAAAAATAGACTTTTATAGAAAAAAATATATTTTTGAGGGAAAAATATTACATTATTATAACACATTTTTGAAGGAAAAAAATATTCCCAGCAAAACATTTTTGAATACAAAACTAGAAGAGATTTTCAGTTTTCTAAAATAAAAAAGAATAAAAACAAAAATTTTCATTAAAATGTGACTAAATCAACCTTCTCACTATAATCGAGCATAAAAAATACCTTAAAACTCCACCTTTTTGGCCTTAAATAACCCACAGCGGTTGATATGCCGTTAAACAAAACTCAAACTCAAGCTCACTTTTTCGACCGAATCGAAGTGGAACGATTATATCGAATAAATAGCTTGCAAGGCAAGTTGAGTCACTGTAGCGTACCAGAAAGTCTCTCTCCTCAGAGTCAATGTTGTATATTTATTAATCTAGCATTCATCCGTGCATTGAATACTTCTGCCATACCTGGTCGAGTGCCCCTGCTATTCATCTCGTGGTTCTTGACATAATTCAAAGGATCTGCAATGTAATTGATCCGGACATGTCATCTCGACATCAGTCAGTTTCTTACCAGCGAGACGTGACTTCCCTGTGTCTTTTCTTTAACTATTTTCATTGCAACTGCCCTGACAATTTTTCTCGCGTGCCTCAACCACGTAAATTTAAGCGTGCTACTAGATTGGATTTATGGTTCCGCCTTTTTAATTTTGACTAGCAGTATAGCCTGGCGTTGCTCGGGTGTAATGAAAGCTTTAAAACTAATCAATGGTCCTGGAGCTCAGACTCTTTGGACGTTGGCACGAAAGACTAAAAAGCAATAGTTGATTCCAGTTAAAGCGAAACCGTAGACTGAAAGAAAAATGAATGGATGTAAGTCAAATTTTGATTTCCTGCCATCGATATCAAACAAGTTTTTGTCGTCGTAAACTGAATTTTGAAGGCTAAATAAGTCCTTTGCGTAAATGGTATCATGGCTGAGACTAAGAACTACAATTATACTTACTTAGCAAAGACTAAAATAAAAGGGCTGAAAAAATACAAACATACAGGCAGATAAACAGACACACACACAAACATCTTGCTTTTAATATATATACACATATATATATATATATATATATATATATATATATATATTCGATTTTCTTCACTATTGTAAGAACTGCAACCTTGAAACTTCTGAATATCGTTTCTTATGTCTTTGTCTATGAGTGTATCAAATTTGATTAAAATCGGACCACTCCTATAACCCGATTTTTTTCGATTATCGATTTTCGATATTTATCGGGGGTACCTCGACACAAAACCTAGCTAAGAACACTCGCAGACGCTTATAATACAACTGTGTAAATTTTCAAGAAAATCGGTTCAGCCGTTTCGGAGTCTATAGGATACACACACACACACACGCACACACACACGCACACACACACACACACACACACACACACACACACACGCAGTTCCATTAAATAATAAGTTTAAATATAGCAAAATGTAACCGCCATTTCTACTCCAACAGTTTCTTTTCTCGCATTTCTCACCTGTGGAACTCACTTCTGTTTACTTGCTTCTATAACTATAATCTTCAAAAATTTAAATGCAGCATCAACCGCCATCTTTTATCATTTCCTTCATCCCCAGTATACCTTGTTTTTTCTCCGACTTTCATTCTTTGCATCCCCCTGCGTACTAGTGAATTCCCTGCTTTGTTTGAGATGAAATGGTTTTTAAAAAAAGAATATATCTTGAAGTGCATATGATATAATTAATCTGCACAGATGTTATATTAGAATAAAATGAAAATAAAACAAATCAATAAAATATCTGCTGATATTTATAAGATATTGGAAACTATATTATTTACATCGTTCGAACTGTTAACTTTATCATCCATATTGACGATGATTCGGCCGTTGTATGCTCCGGCTTTCTTCAGGTGATAGAAATTCCGAACTGAACCTTTTGTTTTCTCCACTGGGGTAGATTGTTCGAGTTTAACGTGCCCCTTCTTTGTGTCTCATTGTCACTTATTTCCCTTTAACCCAAATTCAAATTATCGTTCACCTCTGCTGTAACCAGATATTGAAAACAACTTAAAATCAAAATTGTGTCAGATCACTTCACCCAAAGATGTGTCTTTGGGGACATCAGTATAAATTTTTGTGACTCATAATCTTAATGAGTCAGTAACAGTTTTTTTCTTTGCCAGAGTTCATATTACAATTTGTTGTTTTTATTGTTTTTCTCTAGCACTCCGTACCACTCGTTCACATTTTGTATTCATGGCTAAGCTTATCCGGCTTGGAATATTTTGGGGACCTACCATATGCCATAATTCTTGAAGTTATCGTATTTTCCACTGATTTCCACTGTTTATTATTTGAATCTCATTCCGTTGGAGGAGTAATCTCCGTTTTTCCCTTCATTTATTGTCAGACACATTGTTTTGTCTAGTCTCCTCGTGTTTATGGTTTTACGTTGTAGTTGTTTTGTTCATGTTATGTCGTGAGTAAGAATAAATAACTCAACAACAGGAATAGGTTAATTGTTGTATTCCGTGAAAATAGTATTTACAAAGGTTATTAGTATCCAATACAAGAATAAAGGTTAATCGTCTCAACCGTCGTATGACGTAGTATGAGCAATGGGTACTTCCGGGTCGTCACCGGAAGTCTACCACTGACTTGTCGATCGGCTGCTCGGCACACTCCCTTACGTAGATGCCACCATTACTTTACATAGTAATGGAATAGTCCATTATAGCCGAATAGGCGCGGGCGTCCCAACAGTTCATATCCACCACATGAGATGAATCACTGCTGTCTTATACATCTATTTGCTTACACACACTTCTATTGGTCATAGATCCCGATCTGGCCTTGTCATTCCCTTGCAGGTATGTTCATCTAACTGACTGCATCAGATAGAGTAATTAGCACTGTGGTGCAATGGATATCGACTTGGAACGAAAAATTGGGGAGTCGAGTTCGAATTCCAGTTGTATTCCTTGCATTCACTTACGCACAAATACCCTTGGAAAAGGTATCAATCCGTATCTCCCTTTCAATTATGGGTTAAATAATAGGACAGATTGGGTTCTATAGATTTGGTCGGCAACCAGTCTACCGCAGAAAGTAATGGTAACATAAGGCGGGATAATCTTCTGCCCAGTCAGTGATGTCTCTTTCGAGACATGATCGCCCAAAGCGTGTATCACGTATGGCTTTTGACTGACTGACTGATCCACACGGAATCCTGATTACCCCGAAAAGATTATCAAATTATTTGACCCACATGAAATTTTTTGTGTTTTCCCTATACCGCGATTTACCGCGTACAATCTTGTTAGAAGTTTCATTCAGTTAATTGCCATACGTGATACACGCTTGGGCGATCATGTCTCGAAAGAGACATCACTGACTAGGCAATAGATTTTCCTGCAGTAGATTGCCGTTTCTTTCTGTGGTGCACTGGTTGCTAAACAAGGCTATAGAAAACAATCTGTTTTGCTATTTAATCCATAGCTGGAGAGAGAAGTGACGGGTTATTATATTTTACAAGATATTTGTGCGTAACTGAATGCAACGAATTCATGTGGAAATACAACTCTGATCTACTGATTTCCCATCCCTCAGAAAGCAATGGCAACCTACTGCTGGAAAATCTTCTGCCCAGTCAGTAATGTCTCTTTCGAGACATGATCAGCCAAGCGTGTATCACGTATAGCAATTAACTGACAGACTGAATGTAATAGTTAGAAACATAATTAAAGTTTTTACTAGGCATAAAGTGAGGGATCTGCTTGCTATTGTCATGAAGTAATAAACTGATCCCCCTACAATTAGTACAAACTGATATAATCGGAAACGAATACAAACAATTAAAGATTCTGTTAGACCTAAAGTAGGGGATCTGTTTTCTATTGTTAGGAAGTAATAATCTGGCCACCCTAGAATTAGTACAATTTAATATAATCGGAAACGAATACAGTTAAAGCTTCTGTTAGACATAAAGTGGGGGATTTGTTTTCTATTGTTATGAAGTAATAAACTGGTCACCCTGTAATTAGTACAAATTAATATAATCGGAAAGGAATACAGTTAAAGCTTCTGTTAGACCTAAAGTGGGGGATCTGTTTTCTATTGTTATGAAGTAATAAACTGGTTACCCCAGAATTAGTACAATTTAATATAATCGGAAACGAATGCAGTTGAAGCATCCGTTAGACCTAAAGTGGGGCATCTGTTTTCTATTGTTATGAAGTAATAAACTGGTTACCCTGTAATTAGTACAAATTAATATAATCGGAAAGGAATACAGTTAAAGCTTCTGTTAGACCTAAAGTGGGGGATCTGTTTTCTATTGTTATGAAGTAATAAACTGGTTACCCCAGAATTAGTACAATTTAATATAATCGGAAACGAATGCAGTTGAAGCATCCGTTAGACATAAAGTGGGGGATCTGTTTTCTATTGTTATGAAGTAAGAAACTGGTCATCCTAGAATTAGTACAGTCAGTTAAGTGTCATACGTAATACACGCTTTGGGCGATCATGTCTCGAAAGAAACATGACTGACTGGGAAGACGTTTATCCCGCAGTATGTTGCCATTGCTTTCTGTAATAGACTTGTTGCCAGCCAAGGCTATAGAACCGAATCTGTCCTATTATTTAACCCATAACTGGAGGGAAGAGGCGGATTAATACCTTTCCCAAGGGTATTTGTGTGTAAGTGAATGCAAGGAATCCAACTAGAATTAGTACAAATTATTATAATCGAAAACGAATTCAATTAAAGCTGCGGTTGGACCTAAAAGGGTGGATCTGTTTTCTATTTTAATTAAGAAATAAACTGATCTCCCATTGATTACTCTCTCTTCTCCTTCCAGCTATGGGTTGAATAGCAGGACAGATTGGGTTCTCTAGCCTTGCTTGGCAACCTGTCTACCACAGTAAGTAAGGGCAACCTACTGCGGAGAAATATTCTTCCCAGTCAGTTATGTCTCGAAACCGACATGATCGACCAAGCTTGCATCAAGTATGACAGTTAACTGACTAACTGATTTGTCACTGGTATCTTTAATCGTTGACACCCAGGCTAACATAATAACAACTGCATTTTTTTTAATTTGTGACTTATTGTTAGCACAATTAGAGATAGATATAGGGCAGCTCAAAATGCCAATTACAGGTGAGGGACCCTAAAATCAAACAGGTACAGAAATTTAAATACCTAGGAAGCCTTCTAACAGAAGACTGAAAGTGCGACCCAGTGATCCAAAGGCGAATTGACATGGCGAAAGAAACATTTCAGAAAGTGAGTAAAGTATTAAGAAACAGGACAATGTCGCGAGAAACAAAGAGGAGAGTACTGGATTGCGATGTGATGTCGGTTCTTCAATATGGCAGTGAATGCTGAACAATAACATCGAAGATGAAAGAAAAACTTGATGCAGCTGAAATGTGGTTCTACAGAAGGATGCTGCGGATATCATGGATCGAGCATGTGAGCAATGATGAGGTTTTGGAAAAAATGGAGACGAAAAGGAAATTAATATTGAGCATCAGGAAGTGACAACTAAAGTTCATGGGATATGCAGTGAGGAAGGAGGGCTTGGAGAACCTGTTACTAACAGGCCAGATAGAGGGAAAAAGAGACAGGGGAATAACATATTTGAAGGACCTGATCAGGTGGATGACGGAACGAGGGTTGCATGATGCAACAGGAGAAAGCGTGCTAAGAGCCACTAGGGATCGGGAGATGTGGAAAGCCTGAAGGGACATGGCACATAAATACATAGATAATGATGTGATTTAAGCAGATAGATAGATTTATACTTACAAAATGAGATACACAAATTGATATATACGTCATGGTGCAAATTAATTGACACAACTGTTTGAGTTTTCTTTCTTTCGTCATGCAGTCAGTTTTAGACCCACTGGAGTGACAGGGTGTAATCGATTTCTATTTCTTTGTCAGATTAGGACATTTGCAGTGGTGTACAGTAATATGAATCTATTTTTTGTCCTTCAAAAATATTGCATCATACATGATTGCTTCAGATTTTTATAATGCCCAAATACTATTGTCTCGACTGTCGATTATTTGTCCTACGGCCATTGTCTGTAATATGTAAGAAAATTGCAACACTGCACGAACACACTGGCAAGCCTTACAGAGAGATCGCGGATGATGTTGGTGTCAGTCTTTCAACTGTCAGTTGCGTCACTAAAGCGAAGAAAAAAACTGTATGCATTAGTTCAAAACGTAAATGAAAATTTTGTCGGAAGAGAAAAATAAAACCAAGAGACGACATATCCGTGACCAGGGAAAGAAAGTGTGAAATATTTTAGGAAGACGTTATTACTTTGTTTCAATTCATTTACACTAGAGTATATATATAAATTAAAAAAGGATTAATTCAATGATGTTGAATGACCATTTCGATGTGAAAATCCCCACGGGGGATAACACATCACCTCAGCAACCGAAAAATCCTTTCAGAAACTGGAGAAAGGATTTTTCTGTTGCTGAGGTAATGTGTTATCCCCCGTGGGGATTTTCATATCGAAATGATCATCCAACATCATTGAATTAATCCTTTTTTAATTTATATTTGCTCTGGAATAATTTATTACATGGAGCTTTCTTCCTGCATCATTTTTTAATATTAAAATAAAATTTTTAATATTAATTAGGATCGGGTTTTTGGAATTTACCTTCCTGCTTTTTTCACTTGGATTAAAGTATCTGATTTATATCAGATATATATATATAATCTAAACTTATTTATAAATGGAACTTTGTCTGAGTGTGTGTCTGTGTGTGTGTATCCGTTACCTATAGACTCTGAAACGGCTGAACCGATTTTCTTGAAAATTTACACAGTTGTACTGTAAGCGTCTGCGAGTGTTCTTAGCTAGGTTTTGTGTCGATGTACCCCCGATAAGTATCGAAAATCGATAATCGAAAAACTCGGGTTATAGAAGGAGTGGACCGATTTTAATGAAATTTGATACACTCATGGACAAAGACATAAGAAACGATATTCAGAAGTTTAAAGGTTGCAGTTCTTACAATAGTGCAGAAAATAGATAATATATATATATATTTAAATCGATACCAGAAAATCAAAATTTGACTTACAGCCATTCATTTTTCTTTCAGTCTACGGTTTCGCTTTAATTAGAAACTTTTTAGTCTTTCGTGCCAACATCCAAAAAGTCTGAGCTCCAGGATCATGGATTAGTTTTAAAGCTTTCATTACACCCGAGCAACGCCGGGCTATACTGCTAGTATATATATATATATATATATATATATATATATATATATATATATATATATAACGGTTGACTTTGAAAAACAGTACCTACTCTAACATATACGCATCGTTCATTCAGCAATGAATTAGAACACTCTCAGCTATTAGGCGTGTATAATGATAATGTACACGCTAAAACGTCTGCCTCCTTCTGCCGAGCGCCCATAGCTCAGAGACTGCATGATGAAAACAATCGGATGTCTAACTGTACTGATGAGCTGTGATACAGCGAAACAGATCTGTCTGCGGATGACTCTATATATATATATATAGAGAGAGAGAGAGAGAAAGAAAAAGAGAGAGTGAGATTACGGTTCCTAAAATCTTTCTACCGTAAGAAGATAAAAATGTTTATGTGAACAGAGACGGTTATGAAACGTTTAGTATATATATATATATATATATATATATATATATATATATATATATATATCATGGCATTAAAGACAAAAATCTTTTTAATATAATCAGCCATGTCAAATTTTAAAATAAAAAACACTGGTCGATCGGTTTTGTCCCCTCTCTTTAAAACTGTGAAGTTTTTTGTTTTTTAGTTTTTTTATTGTTTCTATTTTTTTCTGTTTTTTTTTAAATTTTTAAATTTGACATGGGCGATTATATTAAAAAATGTTTGTCTTTAACGCGATAATAAAATTCTGTACCATTAAAATGTATTCTAATATATATATAAATGTTAATGTTTCAAAACGAAACTGTTTGTCTTCAGGTGATATATATATATATATATATATATATATATATGTATGTGTGTGTGTGTGTGTGTGTGTGTGTGTGTGTGTTCAGTAAAAAATTTAGTTTATACCATAATTATGGTTAAAAGTGCTCAATATCAGAGATAGAGCATATGTAAATTGAACACTAAATTAAACACTGAGCGTCGACGGTCTGT
This sequence comes from Ascarosepion bandense, assembly GCA_037127315.1. Taxonomy (NCBI): domain Eukaryota; kingdom Metazoa; phylum Mollusca; class Cephalopoda; order Sepiida; family Sepiidae; genus Ascarosepion; species Ascarosepion bandense. The sequence continues at coordinate 170,658 of JBBBDQ010000599.1, forward strand.
TTCTTGCTTGAACGCAATATTGTGTTTAAGCATGAAACCGATTGTAGCCACTCATTCTTGACCTCAGTGTCCACTTATATATGTTCATGTTAAGGCGAGAAACAGAGAGACAAGCCGATGAACAGACCGAGAGAGAGAGAAAAATGAAAATATTGCAATATCTGAGATAGATAGATAGATAGATAGATAGATAGATAGATAGATAGATAGATATGGAGCCCAGAACAATGTAAAAGACATTTATTCCTGTACACACACGTCTCATCGCCACGCCCACATTGGTCATTCTTTCATTTTCACCCCGGACCTTCTCCCCTCACCAACAGAATATATCAGAAATTTTTAACTTCGTCCGAGTACAGGCGCGTCTCTTTCTTCGTGTAACCCTTGAGAAATCTCTCGACCCACACTGATTTAATTCTTTCTGTCGTCTTGATATATTCTTTAACGTCGCAAACATTTGAACTCATTGTTTATTCTATGTTTAGGAACTTGTCGGCAGCTAAGATATGTGCGTGGGTTACATTTTGGGAGTGGACGCCTACGGAAAGACATTTTACCGAATATCACAATACTGATACAAGCGTATATAAATATGCAACAAACATGGCGTTGTAGCTTTCAGAGAAATAAGCATGTCAACTGTATTGCTCATTGAAGCGACGCCTGTGGGATAAGTCAACGTAGTCCAACCTGTATTGACGCGGGGACAGAAAGACAGACTCCTAAGTATAAGAGAGTTCGAATCACGCTGGTATCTTCTTTTTTTTTTTAATCATGTCACTCCAAGCAAGGCATTCCACTGCCACTATAGCGCAGGGGGTTACACAGGGAGATAGACGAGTTATGATGTACATAGGGGGAGAGTTGGAGAGAATGGGAGGGTTAGTGTGTTAGGAGGTGTCTATTGACCTTACATTTAAACTCCTGGAGGTTATAGCCGTCGGGGAAGCAAGCATGCGGAAGGGAAATCCACAGGCAGGAAGTGCGAGAAAAGAAGCTATTAGAGTAGAAATTGTGGTTACATTTCATCGTTTTCACTGTAAAAGGGTGAGACCAAGTTGCCAATCTGGTATCTCGTGCGAACTCACACCTAGGGACACCAGTGATTTAAGTTCATCAGAGCAGAAGCCATGAAAGTATTTATAGAAGAGGCACAGGGAAGCCATGTCACGCCGGTGAGAGAGTGACTGCAGGCGGTCAGCTAAGTCGGTATCAATCACATTACAGATTCTTCGCTGTATTTTGTCAAGAAGCCCGAGGAGAATAGCAGGGGCACCCGACCAGATATGGCAACAGTATTCAAACCACGGGCGGATGGTAGATTTGTATAAGTGCAGGATAGATCCAGGCCGAAAGAATTTCCGGGCCCTGCACAGAGAGCCAACTTTCATGGCAGCGGATATAGCAATAGATTCGACGTAGTCATTCCACTTGAGGTCCGCTGAGAGTGTCAGGCCAAGCAGGCGTAGTGTTTTACTCACTGGGAGGCATGTCTCTTCCATGCTAATGGAAGGGAGGTGCGGTCGTCTGTGGTGGTTAATTGACAGCAGCTTCGTTTTGGAAGAATTGAATTTTACGAGCCATTTCCTACCCCAATCCACCACGGATTGGAAGTCCTTTTCAAGCTCAGCAGCGAAGTTCGCCTTATCATCAATATACGTTTTGTTTAAGATAACTCTGCATTCCTCTTGATCCAAATCCAAATTGAAATACAGGAGAGCTGTTTCATTCCTATTAGAGGAATCCCTACCAGATTGACCATGTCTTAAAGGGTGTAGCCGTACTCACCCGAGTTGGCCAATTTCGGTCTGGTGAAGCTGTTTAACCCATAGTTGAGATGGATGGTCTTTGGCTCTGAAGAGTTCATCCACCCTTTAAAAGTTCTTATGTTCTGAGCTACTTGGCCAATTTTGGGTTGGTGAGGCTGTTTAACCCATTGTTGAAGTATCTGGTTGTTGTTTATGAAGAATACACCCTTTAACAGGTTTTGTGTTTTGAGCCGCTGGTGTTTCACTTAACTTCATTATCAGAAAAGGTTCTGGTGGGTTGGAAGAGAAGTGTTACCAAACGCTTAACCATTCAAGTTTTGAATTCAGTTTTCCTTCTTCTAGTCCAGTTGCCACCCAAGGGTATAGGACCCAGTCTGTTTTGTCGCCCAACTATGAGTAAATAATCCATAGCTGGAAGTGGGTGGAAAATGGTTTCATAACTCGTCCTGTGAGTATTAGATTCTTCAAACCTTTCTTCCTTATTACATGTCTCAGAAACCTCAGTTATCTCTTCTTGATACTAAGTATGAGTTTTCTTCACTTTTGCATTATCTCCAGCACCCTGTCTTTGCTCACGTGCTTGATCCATGATATCATCAGCATCCTTCTGTAGAGCCACATTTCTGCTGTTTCGAGCCTCTCTTTTATCCTTGGAGATGTTTGCTGCACTATGGAAGAACAAATATGACATCTCAGTCTTGTACTTTTTTCTTTGTTTGACTCTAAGTAGGTATAATTGTCTCAGCCATGGTACCATTTACTCAGAGGATTTATTTAGCCTTCAAAATTCAGTTTACGACGAAAAAAACTTATTTGATATCGATAGCAGGAAATCAAATTTTGACTTACATCCATTCATTTTTCTTTCAGTCTACGGTTTTGCTTTAACTGGAAACAACTATTGCTTTTAAGTCTTTCGTGCCAACGTCCAAAGTTCATAAGACGAAAAGGCAACAAAAATAAATCGAAAAAAAGAAAACAAATTAGTTAAAAAAGTAGGTTAAAAATTAATGAAAATTCTTCATCTAAGAAAATTGGCACTATAAGATGCAGAATTATAAAAGATAAGAAAAAATCTAGTAAAAAAAGTTAATAATGAAGAGAGTACTTTTATAAAGAAATTTAAAGACTTATAAGCATTTTATGTAATCTTGTTACTAAAAGATGTAATGTATCTAAATAAATACAATGAAAGAAAAAATAGTAAAAAACCATGAATAATTTAAATACTCGTTCGGTAAGAATTCTCCTCAACAGGTGTTTACTCGTGCAACCAGATTGGCAACTGGGTCCCACCCATTCACAGTTAGATTAACCAAATGCAGACGACAATTCTACTCCTGCAGGTTCTTCTCTCGCACTTCCCGCCTGTGGAACTCGCTTCCATATTCTTGCTTTTTTAACAGCTACAACCTCCAGGAATTTAAATGCAATGTCAATACTCATCTATTAACCACTTGACTCTAGTTCTTTCCCCACACCGTATATCCTTTCCTTTCTCTCCACCTTTGCAATCGTCATCACACCTGTATTCCCATCCTTCTCTTGCTCCTTTCTAACTGGTTCGTCTTCCTCTTCACTCTCTTCTAATTAATCTTTTTACACTTATGTAGCCCCCTGCACATCAGTGGCATTACCGTGGCATGAAGACAATATAAAAAATAATACATGTGGTTCTTTCTTTTTTTTCATCTATGACATTTTTAAGCTTTGGGACAACGTGGAATTCTTGAAAATCAGAAGATGCCTGTCTATAAATCACGTGACAAAATTTGTGTGGTCGATACTTAAGCCTCCTTTGAATGATATCGGTAAGAAAAATCGAATGAAATGAAGGAGAGACTACATGAAGATCGATTTTTCGTTTCTTCTTTTTCATTAACAAATTTCGACAAGCAAGACTGATTGGGCGAGAACTGGATGTCTGTTTGCGGAAACTGCTAAATTCGAAAGAAAGAACTACAAATAAACTATAAGAAAACCGAATGTATGGCCACCAGCAAACAGAGGAGACCAAAATGCCAATCAAGTAGGTACAAAAATTTAAGCACTTGTGAAGTGTTCTAACAGAATACGGAAAGTGCCACAATGACATCCGAAGGCGAATTGTAATGGCGAAGTACACATTTCAGAAACTGAGCAGAGCATTAAAAGACAGGAAAATTTTGCTAGAAACAAAGAAGAGAGTACTGGATTGCTATGTGGTGTCTGTCCAATATGGCAGTGAATGCTGGACAATATCATCAAAGATGAAGGAAAGACTTGAAGCAACCGAAATGTGGTGCTACAGAAGCATACTGGATATAAAGTGCGGGATCAGTTCCATATTACAATCAATATATAAACTGACCCCCACTATGTGTTCACATCAGTTTTTATACATTTATATTCCTGAGATCCAAAAGCTCAAGGATGCATTCCAGAAGTTGAGTAAAGTATTAAGAAACAAGACAATTACGCTAGAAACAAAGAAGAGAGTACTGGATTGCTATGTGATGCCAGTTCTTCAATATGGCAGTGAATGTTGGACAATATCATCAAAGATGAAGGAAAAACTTGAAGCAATTGAAATGTGGTTCTACAGAAGGATGCTGCGGATATCATGGATCGAGCATGTGAGCAATGATGAGATTTTGGAAAGAATGAAAACTAAAAAGATATTATACTGAGGAAAAGACAGCTAAAGTTCCTAGGACATGTTATGATGAAGGAGGGCTTGGAGAATCTGATACTCACAGTTCAGATAGAGGAAAAGAAAGACAAGGGAAAGCAGCGGATAATATATTTGACGGGCCTGAGTAGGTGGATGGCAGAACGAGGTTTGGGTGCGGTAACAGGAGAAAACGTGCTAAGAGCCGCCAGGGATAGGGTGACGTGGAAGGCCATGATAGCCTACGTCCTGAAGGGACATGGCACATAGAAGAAAACTCTCCCAGGTGGAAACGTCAACAAAACGAACAAAAAACAGGTTTATTTTTTTCTTTCATTTTTCTTTTCAATCTTTGACATTTTTAAGCTTTGGGGTATGGTAGAAATATTGGAAATTAAAAGATCTCGGATTATAAATCAGGTGACAAAACGTGGGAGGTAAATCATTAGGCCGCTTTGAAATGATATACATAAAAAAATCGAATGGCTTAGAAAACCAACGGCGTTTCGAAGGAGTGTATTGGTTAGCAAGCTTATCTCGTTAGCTCACTTATGACTGAATACTGAATTCGATCCTCACTGGGTGCTCCATACTTCCGCCCTTGTGCCACATATAGGCTACGCTTAGAGAACCACGATAAGACATATCGACGAGGGGTAATGCTTAGCAAGCTCGTCTCTAGGTTAATTACGACTGAATAGCGAGATCCTCACTGGGTGCACCATGCTTATGACCTTGTGCGACATCTTAGCTACGCTTAGAAAACCAGACAATGGGGCTCCTTGAGGGAACATTCGTTCATCGTGACAGGCGACAGGGCCCGCTTGATGATGGTCTAAGGTTACTACGTTGGTTTTCAAGGCATTGAATGCGACTAGCCTCTTTTTCCCCAATGAGTTGTTAGAACAAAGATAGTCGAGAGATAAGTTTGCCAGGAAAAAAAGATTAATAATTAACAGATTAATAATTAACAGATTAATAATTAACAGATTAATAATTAACAGATGTGGTTTCTAGGCGAAAAATGATCCTGATTACTCTTGTTTTATCCGTGGTTCACTTTCCAAAAACAAGGAAAAAAACATTACTGATATGTTGAAAAAGTTATATATTTTTGTTTGTATTTTAATACTGAAGCCAGGAAAAATTTCTAGAAGTTATAATCAACTTCAAATAGATTAAGCATTTTACTTCACACGACTTTTCTTCAGATAAAAAATATCGCTTTCGTCTATCTCTGTCACCCACCGATGTGCTAACTGTTATCAGTGGATTTATTTAAGAACGGCGAGGTTGGAGCATTAGATGTTTGACAGGGTTTGTTAAGTTGGCTTTCTCCAGAAGCTCAGTGACTATGGCCGGATAATTGTCTTAAACAAATCGGATAATGAAGGTTGGCTTGAACAGCCACACTTCATTTCACATTAATTTGTCTATCAGGTATTAGGTCCGGGCTATGGCTTTAGATACATCGACGACGTTTGACAGAGTTTGTTATGCTGGCCTTTTCCACATGCTCAAGGACTATAGTGTCTTTGGCCGAATATTTGTCTTAATCCAATCTTAAATCAGGTAATGAAAGTCGGGTTGACTGACTTATTTTTTGAGAATTTTACTTTAATGCTGAAGTCACCCAAGGTTCTGTTCTTAGACATACCTTGGAATACCAAACGTTAAGTTAACAAAATAGATCATAATATACCTTGAGATACTTGCTGCTGTCATGTTTAATAAAGTTATGAATCCGTTGAACAAATACACCAATAAGACAAATGGATCTTTGAATCGTAGTATTGCATTCAATTTGAAAATAGTAATTTGACATGACAAATAAAGACAATATATGTCGATATTTCTGAGATGAGGTAGTATTTACATTATTCGGACTATTGTCCTCATCTTTGTTGCCATTTGTACGACGTTTAATAATAGATCATTTTATTTGTCTATATTTCTGAGATGAGGTACTATTTACAGTATTTACATTATTCGGACTATTGTCCTCATCTTTGTTGCCATTTGTACGTCGTTTAATAATACATCATTCTATTTGTCTATATTTCTGAGATGAGGTAGTATTTACAGTATTTACATTATTCGGACTATTGTCCTCATCTTTGTTGCCATTTGTACGATGTTTAATAATAGATCATTCTATTTGTCTATATTTCTGAGATGAGGTAGTATTTACAGTATTTACATTATTCGGACTATTGTCCTCATCTTTGTTGCCATTTTTACGACGTTTCGGCCGTTGTGCGCTCCGGCCTTCTTCAGGTGCTAAGAATTTAGAACCAAACCCTTTATTATCCTTAAGAACCCATGATCCAGTGAATATAGACGTTGGCTAGTTCCTTTGAATTGAACCAATGAGTTGTGAGTTCAATACCAGGCTATAGCAGTGGGCAACAACTAACTGAAAGTCTTGTAACACGGCTTTATAAAATTTATAATTTTTGGAGCTTTACAAATTTTATATATAAAACAAAGACATTATTACTAAATCATTATGAAATCAAATAAGACCTTCATTTACTTCAAAGGGAAATTTTATAGAACAATTTAGATATATTATGATGCACTATCTGTACGGCTATATCGTGTTGAATACACCGGTTCACGTCCGATTATCGAAGTTAAGCAACATCGAGCCTGGTCAGTACTTAAATGGGTGACCATTTGGGAATACCAGCTGTTGTAAACGTAAGGACCAAGAATGGTCCTCTAGGTTTGGGGGTTGGGCACAGGCTAACAACCCTGCCCCGTAAAAAAGCAGTTTGTTACAGCAACAAAAGGTTGCTGCTCTATGCACCATCTGGGTGTGATGGATAAATTATGACGATGCAATATGTTATACAGTGCAGTAATTTTCAATAAACAATGCAAATTTAAAGCATTTTACCTTATAATTTGCTCCAAGAAGAATGTATACTATTACCTATCTTTTTGGCTTTTATTAATTACTAGCAGTATAGCCCGGCGTTGCTCGGGTGTAATGAAAGCTTTAAAACTAATCCATGGTCCTGGAGCTCAGACTCTTTGGACGTTGGCACGAAATACTAAAAAGCAATAGTTGTTTCTAGTACCGTAGACGGAAAGAAAAATGAATGGATGTAAGTCAAATTTTGATTTCCTCATATCGATATCAAATAAGTTTTTTTCGTGGTAAACTGAATTTTGAAGGCTAAATAAGTCCTCTGAGTAAATGGTATCATGGCTGAGACTAAGAACTACAATTATGCCTACTTAGAGCCAAACCCGAAGCAAAAACTAAAATAAAAGGGCTGAAAAATACAGATATACAGGCAGATAAACAGACACACAAAGTTTTATCGGCAAAATATTTATATTATCTCTAGCAGTATAGCCCGGCGTTGCTCGGGTGCAATGAAAGCTTTAAAACTAATCCATGATCCTGGATCTCAGACTCAACCTAAAGAATGTTTGTATGAAGTTTGGTGAGAATCGGATAAAAATTGTGGATTTGTATAAAGGACATATAGACATATAAACAGACACACACACAAACATCTTGCCTTTTATATATATATATATATATATATATATATATATATATATATTATCGATTTTCTTCACTATTGTAAGAACTGCAATCTTGAAACTTCTGAATATCGTTTCTTATGTCTTTGTCTATGAGTGTATCAAATTTGATTAAAATCGGACCACTCCTTCTATAACCCGATTTCTTCGATTATCGATTTTCGATATTTATTGGGGGTACCTAGACACAAAACCTAGCTAAGAACACTCGCAGATGCTTATAGTACAACTGTGTAAATTTTCAAGAAAATCGGTTCAGTCGTTTTGGAGTCTATAGGTAACGGACACAGACACAGACGCAGACACACAGACACACACAGACACACACAGACAAAGTTCCATTTATAAATAAGCTTTGATGATATAACAGATGATCCGACAAATCTTATTCATTGAGTAGACCTTTTTAATATTTTACAATTATTTGTACAGTGTTTACTTATCACATACAGTAAAACAACTACATATTTTGCTTCTGGTGATTCATAGTTAAAATTCTGGTTTGAATACATTTCCCACTCAATGAATCGAATACAAAAAATATCAACTTTATTTGGATTTATTTTTGAAATAGTATAACTTTTAAAACTAAATGCCCCAAAAATTATGAATCTGATTTTTTGTTGGCAGTATTTATCACATCAAACCCAAACTTCCACTTCTTTTGTTGTTTTCTCTCATTAATGTTTTTCTTTTTTTCATGCTCTTTCTCATTCACGTCTTAGTGACTTTATTGCCTTGCTTGGGGGGAAATAATAAAAAAATAGTAAAAACTTGAGAAAATATTTTTAAGAGCATAAAAACTATAAGATTCTTCCGGACATAAAATAGGGAATCAGTTTGCTATAGTTATTAAGTAATAAACTGATCCCCCATTAATTACCACATACTAGTAATTGGAAGCATATATTTTTAAAGACACATATAAAAACCTTATCATAATCTTATATTAATCGTTATCCTCTGTCTTAATTCCTCTTCCTATTTATTGTTCTCTTTCCATAATAATATTTTTGTTTTTTCATATTCATTCACACTCAATAACCCTTTAAGTCTTCGGGGCTGTATAGCCTTCCTTGGCGTTAAATGATTAAAAATAGTAAGACCATAATAAAATACTTTTTGACCGCAACGAAAAAACACCTAAAATTAGTTTGACATAAAGTGAGGGGATCAGTTTGTTATAGCTATTAAGTAATAAACTGATCCCCCATTAATTACTACATATTAATAATTAGTAGCAAATATATTTAAAGACGAATATAAAAACATTCTTATAATAATCCTCTTTTAATCTTTTTAATTACTGTTCTTTTATTGTCCTTTCTCTTAAATTATGTTTTGGCTTTTTCTCATATTTTTTCACATACAGTAACTCCCTTACGTCTTTGGGGCTTTATTGCCTTGATTGAAGTGAAATGATTGTTTGAGTTTTTTTAACGGCATATCAACACCTCTGTGGGTTATCTAATGCCAAAAAACGTTGGATTTTAAGGTGTTTCTTTTAATGTTCGGTTATAGTGAGAAGGTTGATTTAGTCAGATTTTGATTATTTTTTATTTTATTTTAGAAAACTGAAGATGTTTTCTAGTTTTGTATTCAAAAATGTATTTCTGGTAATTTTTTTTTCTTCAAAAATGTATTGCTGGTAATATTTTTCCTTCAAAAATGTATATATTTCTATAAAAGTGTATACCAGTGAAGTTACCACTGTTAGAGTGTGAGTTTTGTTTAATACCATATCAACCTCTGAGGATTATTTAAGGTATTTTGTTTTAATTTTAGGTTATAGTGAAAAGGTTGATTTGGTCAGATTTTGATAAAAAGCTTTTTTTTTATTTTTTAGAAAACTGAAGATGTCTTTTAGTTTTGTATTAAAAAATGTATTGCTGGTAATAATTTTTTCCTTCTATAATCTTTATATATATATATATATATATATATATATATATATATATTTCTGAAAAAGTCTATTTTTATACTTTCATAGTTCTGTCCTCAGTTTGGGGGTTAACTATTTGTCCATAGCTGGAAAGCCTTACAGGTGCTACCACTCTGGACCAAGGTGGATCTGGGAACAACAGCAATTAAGAGGTGGTTCCATGCTTCTCAAAACCTCCCAATCAGAGGCCTTGCTGCCAGATGCAGTTTACCGTCATGCCCAGGACCTAAAATACAATGAATTAATTAATGAAAACTCCATTCCTAAAAATATATTACTACCCTGAATATTTGAGAAAACTTGCTAGAAAAAATATGTGGTCTCCAGCAGAATTCAATTCTTCTGAAGGGTGGATATATATATATATATATATATATATATATATATATATATATATATATCTCCTTCAATTGACATAACCATATAAGGCAATGAAAAATTGACATAACCATATATATATATATATATATATATATATATATATCGAACATTGAATACTAGTGTTAATAAAATAGTGCTCATTGTAATGTAACAGAGCCATAAATTATATATTAATGAATATACATTCAACATTGATTTAAAAACAGACGGATCTATTATGATATGTCTAATTTGCATTTAGATACCTTGCATTTGTTTCTAATTTTTCTACTTGAATTATTCCCCTATATTGCATATGATGGGTACCTCCACGTGGTGTAATAGTTAGCAAGCTTGTCTCGCTAAATCTTATTACAAGCGAGTTCGATCCTCACTGGGAACCCCATACTTTCGGCCTTGTGCCACATCTAAACGCCGCTTAAAAATTACATATGATCCATGTACATATTTAGATATTTCAAATTTCTATGAATACTACATTATAAAAATGTAAATATCGAGCGAGGATGGACAGTTTGTTTTATTTTCCCCCGTTTTGGATTATATGAAGAGTTTGAGTTTTGTTTAACGGCATATCAACCCCTGAGGATTATTTAATACCAAAAAGGTGGAATTTTTTTTAATGTTCAGTTATAGTGAGAAGCTTGATTTAGTCAGATTTTGATTAAACTTTTTTTTATTTTAGAAAACTGAAAATGTCTTTTAGTTTTGTACTCAAAAATGTATTGCTGGTAATGTTTCTCATTCAAAAATGTATATATTTCTATAAAAGTCTATTTTTATACTTTCATAGTGTTTTGACCCAAGTCTGGGGGTTAACTATTTGCCCGTAGCTGGGAACCAAACAAGTGCTACCACTCCGGGTGAGGGTGGACCTGGGAACAACAGCAATGCCATGCTCCTCACAATCTCCCAATTAGAGGCCATGCTGCCGGATGAAGTTTACCGTCATGCCCAGGACCTGAAGTGAAAAGATTAAAAAGGAAAAAGGAAGACTTTATTCCTCATGGAATCGGATGAGACGTTCCCTAGGAGGCCTTCAACTCGTTCTTGATCTTGAACTCGAAAATAAACTGACAACTTCCTGGAAGTTACCTATCTCCAAGACACAATAGTTGGCAGCAAGTTCAACGCAGGAAGAGAAACGTGAATGTTACAATTTGGTGCATATCCTGTAAAACTATCATAAGGCTGGATAGGCTATGTAATTCATGAACGTAACCCAACCTGAAAAGCAAAATATGATAACAATGTTAATTTTTTTATTCCAAAATTCTGTTGTTATGTTACTAATAATATTCATCGTTTGTATCGTAACAATTTAGAATTGGTCCTGGGTATGACGATAAACTGCATCCGGCAGCAAGGCCTCTGATTGGGAGGTTGTGAGGAGCGTGGAACCTCCTCTTAATTGCTGTTGTTTCCAGGTCCGCCCTAACCCAGGGTGGTAGCACCTGTTAGGGTCCCAGCATGGGTCAATAGTAAACCCCGCAAACCGGGGTCAAAATGCTATGAAAGTATTTGCCAACAAAACGTTTTTGAATGAAAAATATTACCAACAAAACTTTTTTGACTGAAAAATATTACCAATAATACATTTTTGAATGAAAAATATTACCAACAAAACTTTTTTGAATGAAAAATATTACCAACAACTGTGATTTAAAATAAAAATACGTTTCTGGCCTTAAATGACCCTTTAGATGTTGATAGGCCGTTAAACAGGAACAAACAAACAAACAAACAAACAAACAAAAAACAAACAAACAAACAAAAACAATTTAAAATGCAAAAGAATACTGTATAGATTTTAATTTAAATATACTGAAAAAATTCTAGTCATGTTCTTAAATAGCTTCGTCAGATCGAGACTTTTATATGAATGTTATGCATGGCGCCCATCCCGTTCAGAAATATTTAAACTCCCTGCTGAGTTTAACCGCTTTTTCAGATTAATGACTGAAATTAGCTTCCAGTGAATGAAGCCTGCAAATGTTAGCGATGTCTATACTTCTGTTATATATAACCGAAAATCAAGGGAATTGACATGGTTTCTTGAGAAAGATAGTAGTGTGCTTTCCCGTTTGGTTTTCTCAACGAGTTTAAATTCACACTAGTCATCTATGCGATGTCTCTTCAAGATATAGATGATCATGGTCCTCCACAGATTTCTTTTTCTTTATTAACTGTGAATTGCCATGACTTCTTGGTAAAAATAGTGGTGGGGTTTTCCATTGCCTTCTCCACTGATTTGAAGTCAGACTAGTCATCTATGCCATGTCTATTTAGGACGTAGATGATCATAGCTCTCCACAGATTCCTTTTTTCTTTATTATGTGTGAATTGTTATTACTTCTTGGGAAAGATAGTGGAGTGGTTTCCCGTTGCTTTGCTCACGGTTTTGAATTCCGAGTTGTCATCTATGCCATGTTCCTTCAGGATGTAGGTGATCATGGATCTCCACAGATTCCTTTTTTATTATCAGTCAATTGCCATGACTTCTTAGGAAAGACAGTCGAGTTGTTTCCCATTGTCTTCTCCTTGGTTGGGAATTCAGATTAGACATCTACGCGATGTCTCTTCAGATTGTAGGTGATCATGGCTCTCCACAGATTCCTATTTTTTATTATCTGTGAATTGGCATGATTTGTGGAAGACAGTGAAATAGTTTCCCACTGCCTTCTCTACGGCTTTGAATTCTGAATTGTCCCCAGACACTCGCTGCTATTGAAGTCTAAAGTACCAAATCAACCCATTTATTTAACTAATAGGTGGAAAGAAAACTAGATTCCAATGGATAGTTTAGCGAAAATGAACGTTACAGACGAGGCCACAATTTGATCTCTACTCGCCGATTCCCGGGTCCAAGCTAATAAGTGTTTCGCTGCCAGCGTACACTCACACAAATAATAATCAATTTGTTCTTGTCAAGGTTGCCAATGGAGCTTATGGCTACTGCTAGAGTGTTCAGATTTACCGCCTTCAACACAAATAATCGTTGTGATAAATAATACCACGAACGGAAATCTACACCGATATTCTCTCACATTTACGGCACATTTGTAATAAATTTACGCAAATTCTCAGATAAATATATAATGTATAAACCGACACACATACACAAAACATATGTTACAGCCTGAAAGCAAACAGGTTATTTATTTATTCGTTTTTTTTTTCTTTTCTTAATTAAATACACTTATCGTGACGTCAAAACATTTGAACTAATCGGAGCTGATTTGTCATTTTGGCCTGATTCGCTCTATGGCGTCCATTCAATAAGACCCAGAAAGCAACATTGAGAAAAAAAAACAGGCTTGGCTAAAATTTACATTATTTTTTTTTTTATATAAAGGACTTTATGATATTATGCTTATTGTGTTTTTTGGCACTTGGTGTGTGACTATATAAACTATTTTAGCACAATTATATCACCATCTAATATGAAAATTATCTCATAACGATTCAAGCGAAAATATTGTAGGAGTTGTTCAGGAATTCATATTTCTTATTTATTCTATTGGAAATAGGATTGCTTAGGATTGATAGGTGACACACATTAGGAAACATAATACAAGGAGATGGTCGTAATAATTGGGGAGGATTTTTCTCAATATGTAATAAACAGTGGGGGTAATAATATGGGGGTCCGGATGATCATTTAAAGAGTCAAAATGTATTATTAAATGTCAGTGTATATGCTCGCTTAATGTTTTTGAATATTATTTTTTTATTTATTTTTTAGCAATATTATATTGTTGGATAGACATTAAAAAATCAAGCGGACATATAGAATGACCTGGTTAAAAAAAAGGTCAGCTCAAAACAGTGAAAAAAGGTCGACTCAGTATAAAGTAATTAACCACCAACAAATCCTACACCCCTTAAGAAGCAACAATGTTACCAACTTTACAACATTTGTAAAGCCAAAAAATCTCTCACAAAGATATCAAATTTCTTCTATAAATACGAAAACAATTGATAAACAGCAGAAGAAAAAGCAAAGGACCCTAACGGGGGAAGACATTACAATACTATCTCCACGAAACTTAGAAGTCGGCATGACTGAATAACACTGTTCAGCTAAGTAACTAACTTCTCCATATTAATTATATTAGCGCTTTATCCTTATCTTGATACAGGGCACTTTATGAAAAAAATCTGTTTGCCTAAAATGCCTTTCCGCCAGTAAACTTGTAATAAAAACAGCAATTTTTGCACTAAACTTCATGGCTTCTGCTCCAACAAACTTAAGTCACTGGTGCGTCTACAACAAGTGTTTACTCGTGCAACCAGATTGGCAACTGGGTCCCACCCATTCACAGTTAGATCAACCAAATGCAGACGACAATTCTACTCCTGCAGGTTCTTCTCTTCTTTCGCACTTCCAGCCTGTGGAACTCGCTTCCATATTTTTGCTTTCCTGGCGGCTACAACCTCCAGGAATTTAAATGCAATGTCAATACTCATCTATTAACCACTTGACTCTAGTTCTTTCACCACCCGTATATGATTGCTTTTCTCTCCACCTTTGCAACTGTCATCACATCTGTATTCACATCCTTCTCTTGCTCCTTTCTAACTGGTTCCTCTTCCTCTTCACTCTCTTCTACTTAATCTTTTTACTCTTATGTGGCCCCTTGAACATCAGTGGCATTACCGCCTTGCTCGGGGTGAGACGATAAAGAAAAACAAAAAAGTACAATTTAACACTATATATATATAAAATTAAAAAAATCTTGATGTGACCAACAGACTATCTCTAAAAGAACCTAAAATAGGTGTGTGTGTGTGTGTGTGTGTGTGTGTGTGTGTGTGTGTGTGTGTGTAACGAAAAAAGAAAGCCCCAAAAGAAAACAGCTACCTCCTAAAGTAAATGCCTGACGACTAGTTACTTAAACAGTGTAAATAACGTATTACTAGGTTAATTCTTATGAAAGGATGACAGTAGTTGTGAGCCGACATTATGAAGTACTAAAGAAATTTGTTTCGATAATAAATGTTATTATTGATTTTTATTAAAAATAAATCCATTTTTGATATCTATCTATCTATCTATCTATCTATCTATCTATCTATCTATCTACATATATATATACAGAGGAAAGCAGAAAACAACTGTTCCCAAGTTATAATACAATAAGACCTTCAGCCTGAAGATACCTTGGTGTGAGAACTCCTTTGCTATATATATATATATATATATATATATATATATATATATATAGCTAAAACAAAAAGTAAATAATCCGTCTAATTTATATATATATATATATATGTGTGTGTGTGTGTGTGTGTGTGTGTGTAATTATAAATCAAAATAGATTGCGACGCGGAAATTTATATATATATATATATATATATATATATATATATATATAAACTTATTCATAAATGGAATTTTCTATGTGTGTGTGTGTGTGTGTGTGTTTGTGTGTGTGTGTCTGTGTGTGTGTCCGTTACCGAAACGTCTGAACCGATTTTCTTGCAAAATTTTCACAGTTGTACTATAAGCGTCTGCGAGTGCTCTTAGCTAGGTTTTGTGTCAAGGTACCCCCGATAAATATCGAAAATCGATAAAAAATCGGGTTATAGAACAATTGGTCCGATTTTAATCAAATTTGATACAGTCATAGACAAAGACATAAGAAACGATATTCAGAAGTTTCAAGATTGCAGTTCTTACAATAGTGCAGAAAATCGATAATATATGTATATAAAAGGCAAGATGTATGTGTGTCTGTTTATCTACCTGTATGTCTGTATTTTTTTCAGCCCTTTTATTTTAATTTTTGCTTCGGGTTTGACTCTAAGTAGGTATAATTGTAGTTCTTAGTCTCAGCCATGATACCATTTACTCAGAGGACTTATTTAGCATTCAAAATTCAGTTTACCTCGAAAAAAACTTATTTGATATCGATATGAGGAAATCAAAATTTGACTTACATCCATTCATTTTTCTTTCAGTCTACGGTTTCGCTTTAACTGGAAACAACTATTGCTTTTTAGTCTTTCGTGCCAACGTCCAAAGAGTCTGAGCTCCAGGACCATGGATTAGTTTTAAAGCTTTAATGACACCCGAGCAACGCCGGGCTATACTGTTAGTCTATATATACTGTCAGTATATATATATATATATATATATATATATATATATATATATATATATATATATATAAAGAATAGACAGATTTTTTAAATGAAACATTTTTCTTGCTTCAAACGATATTATAGTGGATACTCGTATTTGAAATAGACACTACGTTTTTACTTTTTTACTTTAAACTTTCAAAAAGATAAGTGCATTTCAAATACGAATATCAATTATATTAATATTGGAAGTAGCAAAAATGTCGGGTTAAAATAAAATCCCTTAATTCTTTAGAAGTTGCTTTTTTCTTTCAGACACTGTGTAGATGTGGGCTTTTCGAGAGAAAAACATCATGGTTTATCCTACCATGAGGACGCAGGTTCGATCTCTACCTGGAAGCACATTTTCTTTATTAAGATTTCTCATTTATGCAGAACGACAGAGACGGTACATTCCTTTTAATGTAAAAAAAAAAAGAAAGAAAGAAAGAAAGAAAGAAAGAAAGAAAGAAAGAACAGTAGATCAATTTCAAATACGAGGACCCACTATAATAAATTTTGAAGTAATATATACATATATACTTGGTACGTAATGTATTTGAGGTCATCTTATTTTTTATTACAGCCGCACATTATTTGATTTTATATTTTATTATATTTAAAAACTATCAATGGTAGACCCTTTTTTTACACAAGAAATAAACAGGCACGCAGTTATTGTGGCTATAATGGCTGAACATAGCAATTTAGAAATAGCAGCATTTTTAAAAGTCATTTGATCCTTCGTCTACAAAGTTAACAAAGGCGTTAGAGGCCAAAGTTGGAAATCTATCACCAAGTTATTTGACAAGTGCAACAGACTATTGATGGCAATCCAAGAAGATCCATGAGGTCGATTGCAAAAGAACACCATATGTCAGAAGGAACTATCTGAAATGTTGTCCACGAAGACATCAGATGCAAGTTTTATGTGCTGAGAAAAGGTAATTTTGTGTCAGAAAAAGTAAAGGAAAATTACTTAATCTGATCTAAGCGGCTCCCAAACAAACTTAAAAATCTAGCAGTGAAAGATGTCATTTGGCTCTTCTGAGACGAGAAAAACTTTACCCAATACCGTAAAATAAACAGAAGAAATGACATGGTTATGTGCAAATTCTTCGGAAATTCCAAGACTAATGAATACAGAGTTTCCTGCAATTGTAATCTTTTTGGGGGTTTTCAGCAATGAGGGACATGCAATGCTTCCCCAGTTTTTTTTTCAGAAGGTCTTAGAGTAAAACTCTGTTGTTTACATTTATGTTCTGGAAACAGTGGTGAATTCATGAATCAACAATGTACGCAACGGAAGACCTGATGTGCTTTCACAAAACTCGGTAACACCACACAAGATTTAAACAACACAGGAAGGGATTGCGGACATTTCTCATGATCGCATGACCCCTAAGATTTGGCCTCCTAGCTCCCTAGATCTCAATCCAATATACTACTATGTATGGAGCACACTTAAGAAAAGGTTACGATTAAGGTTAGGGGTAGAATTAGGGCTAGAGTTAGGGCTAAGGTTTAACTGGTTTTTCTTAAAACCTCCACACCAAAACAGATTTCTGGACAGAGTGGTTTGAGGTCAAGACAATTTATCATAGTGCATCTGATATCATGGCCTTCTCCGAGACACTGCATAGCTGTCCGGCCCGCTCTCCCCAAAAGGTTGCCGTGGATCCATGATATTTCATCACCAACTTCATCCTCAGATATTTTTAAACACATTCAGAGGTAATTGACGTACTAGCAAGATGCAACATATTTGTATACTGATTCTTGAATTAAAGTCACACTTATCTTATTAAAGCTGCTTTTTTTTTTAAAATGTGATTTACGATTTAAAATAAAAAGTTTTTATGGACTGAATTTAAGAAATTAAATGCAGCCAGCCTAGAACATCTCGTTCTAGGCATATTAGTATTTATTTCACTGTTTAAGAAAAAACAAAACAGCGTTATCGACTCAAAATTTTGTACCAACTGAAAATAACGTGTATAATAATAATAATAATAATAATAATAATAATAATAATAATAATAATAATAATAGTGTGAATCCGGAATGCGGGTTCTGGGATAGATGCAACCAGGAAGTTCGAAAAACTGTCGGAGTGTAGGGACCTGGAAATTGAAGTGGGGGGATGTGGAAGTTGGGAGCAGGTGTCGTGCCAGTGATGTTGGGTACACTTGGAGTGGTAGGAGATGGAACAAAATAATACATTGAGGGAGTTCCTGGAGGCCCCAGCTTGAGAGATATGCAGGAATGTTAGAGAGAAATGAAAAAACATGAAATGGAGTCATAACAACACACCACTACCTGCCTTAGGTCTTCCTGAAGACTTGGTAGATAGTGCCACCATAGCAGAAATCGATTTACAATGAAAAATGACATAATAATAATAATAATAATAATAATAATAATAATAATAATAATAATAATAATTTTTTGTTTGTTTGTTTAGCGGCATATCAACTCCTTATCTGTAATTTAATAGTGAAATCTAATCTTCTTAGGAGACTTGAATAATAGAAATAGCATATGTTATTATGCTTTCACAATAGAATACATGGTAGATGATACTCATCTTGCGTGCATATATATGTTTGCGTGGGCATAAATACTAGAGGCAGTGATATGTGTGTTATGTTATATTTTTATTGAAGCTATATTTTGGAATACAGTTTAAGGTATGAAAATAGAGGATATAGCCATCTAAACTTATTTATAAACGGAACTTTGCCTCTGTGTGTGTGTCTGTGTGTGTGTGTCTGTGTGTGTGTGTGTGTCTGTGTGTGTGTGTGTGTGTCCGTTATCTATAGACTCCGAAACGGCTGAACCGATTTTCTTGAAAATTTACACAGTTGTACTATAAGCGTCTGCGAGTGTTCTTAGCTAGGTTTTGCATAGAGGTACCCCCGATAAATATCGAAAATCGATAATCGAAAAAATCGGGTTATAGAAGGAGTGGTCCGATTTTAATCAAATTTGATACACTCATAGACAAAGACATAAGAAACGATATTCAGAAGTTTCAAGATTGCAGTTCTTACAATAGTGCAAAAAATCTTGACATCGATACCAGGAAATCAAAATTTGACTTATATCCATTCATTTTTCTTTCAGTCTATGGTTTCGCTTTAACTGGAAACAACTATTGCTTTTTAGTGTTTCGTGCCAACGTCCAAAGAGTCTGAGCTCCAGGATCATGGATTAGTTTTAAAGCTTTCATTACACCCGAGCAACACCGGGCTATACTGCTAGTAGATTTATATCATGAAAGAGTTCGATTGTGTTGGTTTCTTGGTTGATTTCATTTAGCCGCACATCAACATCGCTATGGGTCATTTAATGACAAAATCTAAATATTTCTAGCGTATTTACATGCTTTCAACTTCAGATAAAATGCATTGCTGATCATTTTAGTATATAACCATAGTGCTGGTAATTTTTCTTTAAAAAATAATTTGCTGTAATATTTTTTGCTAGAAAAATGTGTTGTAAGTATTAAATTTTTTCTACTGTCATAGTATTTTGCCCTCAGTTTGAAGGGTTAACTAATTGCCCATAGCTGGGATCCTAGCATGTGCTACCACTCCGGTCAGGGTGAACCTGGGTGGAACAACAATTAAGAGATGGTTCCATCATCCTCATAATCTCAACTTTGCAATTAATTACCGTGTTTGACATCATATAAGACACATTTTCTCCAAAAAATCTCAAAATATCCACATGCCTCTAATATGTGAATTTGATGTCGGCCATAGGCTACATCTATCACTGACACTCACCATCATAGACTATAATTTTATGGTTATTTTTACTTAGCTCGATTACGTAGTAATTTTATTTACTCACATTAAATTATTATTATTATTATTATTATTATTATTATTTATTTTGTTTTTGTTGCATACACATTTCTTACGGGGTACCAACCACAGACCTATGATCAGAAATGAATTTATGATATTTTCTACTGATCATTTTTGTAAAAAAAAAAAATAGATTGAATAAAAAATCATACACTTTGTCTATATTTCTTAGATGAGGTAGTATTTACAGTATTTACATTATTCAGACTATTGTCCTCATCTTTGTTGACATTTGTACGACGTTTCGGCTGGTGTACGTTCCGGCCTTTCTTCAGGTGCTAGGAATTTCGAAATTACAAAGTGGAAACGATGGTTTCGTTAAGGAGCAGCATTCGTATGTGACGACAGCTCTTTGGAGACAACAACTTGAAGGATAGTTTACTTTAAAGCAAATCGTAAACAACATCTTTGGCAGGGAACAGCATTCATTAAAGACGACAATTCTTTTGAGACGAGAAATTCAAGGATAATTTTCTGTAAAGCAAACAAAATGTAAACGACGGCTTTGTCAGGGAGCAGCATTTGTTATAGACGACAGTTCTTTGGAGACGACAAATTCAAAGATAGTTTTCTGTAAAGCAAATAAACTGTAAACGACGGCTTTGGTAGGGAGAAACATTCGTAATAGACGACAATTCTTGAAGACGACAAATTCAAAGATAGTTTTCTGTAAAGCAAATAAACTGTAAACGACGGCTTTGGTAGGGAGCAACATTCGTAATAGACGACAATTCTTGAAGACGACAAATTCAAAGATAGTTTTCTGTAAAGCAAAGCGTAAACGACATCTTTGAGAGGTAGCAGTATTCATTAAATACGACAATTCTTTTGAGACGACAAATTCAAGGATAATTTTCTGTAAAGCAAACAAAATGTAAACGACGGCTTTGTCAGGGAGCAGCATTCGTTATAGACAACAGTTCTTTGGAGACGACAAATTCAAAGATAGTTTTCTGTAAAGCAAATAAACTGTAAACGACGGCTTTGGTAGGGAGCAACATTCGTAATAGACGACAATTCTTGAAGACGACAAATTCAAGGATAGTTTTCTGTAAAGCAAACAAAGTGTAAAGGACTACTTTAGGAGGGAGCAGCATTTGTTAGATACGATAATTCTTTGGAAACGACGAATTCAAGGATATTTTCTGTAATGCAAACAAAGTTAAACGACGGCTTTAGTAATGAGCTGCATTCGTTAGAGTCGACAATTCTTTGGACACGACAAGGATAATTTTCTGTTATAAGTTTACTCTTGCTGTAACTTTCTTTAAGAAAAGATAAAAATATATCTAAACTTATTTATAAATTGAACTTTGTCAGTGTGTGTGTATGTGTGAGTGTGTGTGTGTGTGTCTGTGTGTCTGTCCGTTACCTATAGACTCCGAAACGGCTGAACCGATTTTCTTGAAAATTTACACAGATGTACTATAAGCGTCTGCGAGTATTCTTAGCTAGGTTTTGTGTCGAAGTACCCTCAGTAAATATCGAAAATCGATAATCGAAAAAAAAATCGGGTTATAGAAGGAGTGGTCCGATACACTCATAGACAAAGACATGAGAAACGATATTCAGAAGTTTCAAGGTTGCAGTTCTTACAATAGTGCAGAAAATCGATAATATATATATATATATATATATATAAAAGGAAAGATGCTTGTGTGTGTCTGTCTGTTTATCTGCCTGTATGTCTGTATTTTTTTCAGCCATTTTATTTTAGTTTTTGCTTCGGGTTTGGTTCTAATAGGTATAATTGTAGTTCTTAGTCTCAGCCATAATACCATTTACTCAGAGGACTTCAAAATTCAGTTTACGACACAAAAAAAAAAAAACTTATTTGATATCGATACCAGGAAATGAAAATTTGACTTTCATTCATTTTACTTTCAGTCTATGTTTTCACTTTAACTGGAAACAACTATTGCTTTTTAGTCTTCCGTGCCAACGTCCAAAGAGTCTGAGCTCCAGGACCATGGATTAGTTTTAGAGCTTCCATTACACCCGAGCAACGCCGGGCTATACTGCTAGTAAAAAGCAAAAATAAAAAATATTACCTAATCTCAGAAATATAGACAGATATGCGGTTAGTTTTTCATTCATTTTATTTAATTCATTTTTATTTCATACGCTATGGGTGCAGCCATCGTGTCATTGGTGTTGCGTCTCGTTTTTTTTTTCTTTTTTTTTCTTTTTTTTGCACGTCATTATGTGACACCAGTGCTGTAAGACTAAAATCAGCCACAACATACCACTCGATCGAAAGGGTACTATCAGTCTCCCAAATTATTTTCTCTGTTGCATTCATTTACGCGCAAATACCCTTGGGAAACATATTGATCCGTCCCTTCGCTCTCCAGCTATTGATTAAATAGCAGGATAGATTAGGTCCTATAGCCTTGGTTGGCAACCAGTTTAGCACAACAAGTAACGGCAACTTACTGCGGGAAAAATCTTCTGCCCAGCCAGTCATGATCACTCAAGCGTGTAACAAGGATAGCACTCAGCTGACTGACTGAATAGTTACTGGTCATAAAGTGGGGGATCTGTTTTCCATTGTCATAAAGTAATAAACTGATCTTTCGCTATTTACTGCTTCTGAACATAATAATATAATATAATCCATATCTTCTCCTTGCGTTCTATAGCCTCTGTTGGCAACCAGTCTACCGCAGAAAGTAATGGCAACCGACTGCGGGAAAATCTTCTGCCCAGTCAGTCGCCCAAGCATGTATCACGTGTTGCACTTAACTAACTGAATATATTAGTTGGAAACATAAAGCTTCTTCTGGGCATAAAGTGGGGGATTTGTTTTCTATTGTTATGAAGTAACAAACTGGTCCCCCCTAGAATTAGTACCAATGAATATAATCGAAAACTAATAATATAAAAACTGGACCTAAAGTGGAGGATCTGTTTTCTATTGTTATGAAGTAATATGCTGGTCACCCTAGAATTAGTACAAATGAATATAGTCGTAGACTAATACAATTAAAGCTTCTGTTTGACCTAAAGTGGGGGATCTGTTTTCTATTGTTATGAAGTAATAAACTGGTCACCCTAGAATTAGTACAAATGAATACAGTCGGAAACGAACACCAAGTTCGAAGTTTCAATGTTGCAGTTCTTACAATAGTGCAAAAAATCGATAATATGTATATATATAAAAGGCAAGATGTTTGTATGTGTGTCTGTTTATCTGCCTGTATGTCTGTATTTTTTTCAGCCCTTTTATTTTAGTTTTTGCTTCGGGTTTGGCTCTAAGTAGGTATAATTGTAGTTCTTAGTCTCAGCC
Source organism: Ascarosepion bandense (assembly GCA_037127315.1). Taxonomy (NCBI): domain Eukaryota; kingdom Metazoa; phylum Mollusca; class Cephalopoda; order Sepiida; family Sepiidae; genus Ascarosepion; species Ascarosepion bandense. Next base: position 194,257 of record JBBBDQ010000599.1, read on the forward strand.
ATGATACCATTTACTCAGAGGACTTATTTAGCCTTCAAAATTCAGTTTACGACGAAAAAACTTATTTGATATCGATACCAGGAAATCAAAATTACCAGGAAATGAAAATTTGACTTACATCCATTCATTTTTCTTTCAGTCTACGGTTTCGCTTTAACTGGAAACAACTATTGCTTTTTATTGTTTCGTGCCAACGTCCAAAGAGTCTGAGCTCCAGAACCATGGATTAGTTTTAAAGCTTTCATTACACCCGAGCAACGCCGGGCTATACTACTAGTTTCTAATAATTATGTGCTTGTAGGGTTAGAGGTTACTTTTTTCATTGTGTTGAACTTGAAGATGTAGCTTAGAAGCAGAGAGTTGGACTAAAACCTACAAGGTCATAAAATTATTGACCTTTATTATTTAGTGTAATTACAAGTTACAGGTTGCTTGCATTAATACTCAGGGACAGAGTCGTCAAGTGAAGGCCGCAAAATATGATGTCTTTTCACATTTTAATGGATTAGTTGGAAAATTAAATATTATAAAGGTTGTTTAACTGAAGGTTAAAAGTTTCAAGAGTTTTCCGAACAATTACCCTCATTCTTTTGATTCTTGCCATGTCATTTCATTTCCTGATCCATTCTCCCATTTTTCTTTATCGCTTCTCGGCCTTTTGGCTGAGAGGCATATGACTATGACAAGCTTTGACCAATTTTGTACCCAGTCATCGTGTATGCGGGGGCTGGGTAATATTTAACCAATGGCCTGAGCGTCCCCTCTCAGGTCCCTCACTGTTGTGAGGGCTCCCCTTTTTGTATATGATAATTAACTCGACTGAGTGGCAGTTGACGGTAGTGAGTAATCGTAGAGATCCGTGCGAGTTATCGGAGAGTACCGGAACTGATACGTAAGTTATCGAGTGATACCGAAGTTACCCAGAGACTACCACATCAGAAGTCAGACTAGCTCTGAGCTCCACTCAGATAAATTAATATACACGGATATACTATTTCCAACGACTTCACTTCAAGACTTGTATATATTTCTTTCTTACTAATAGTATTCCTGGATTTACTAACCTGCGTTCAAGTTTGTATATTACGTTCAATATAACCTACTTTTCTATCTCCGTATCTGTTTTGTTGTTCATTATTTTGTACGGTTCGTCACTCGGAATCCACAACACCCACATTAAAAAAAACAACCTTGTGTCACAACTCGCCCCAGTGGGGAGGCAGGGTATATACCTTCGGCCTTTTGCCTAAGAGGCATATGATCAGCAATGACAAGCTTTGACCAGTTTCGTACCCAGTCATCGCTTATGATGGGGTGGGTAATATTTGACCAATGGCGCGCTCGGAATCCTCTCATTAAAAACCGATTTTGTGTCACAGCATACTCCAGTGGGGTGTGGTGCAGGGAATATATTCTTTGCCATCTTTCTCAGGTACAAAAATGTAGATTCTGCAATTACCAAATAAATCATTCGTGGCCCGAACTCTTGATATCATTTATTAAAGAAATTTTAATATTAACCGTTCCTGTTAAGTGTAATATTTCTTCCCCCAAATTTCTTTTTTTTTTTTAATTATTTCACCCCAAGCAAGGCATTCCACTGCCACTATTGCGCATAACTCGACTATATTCTGTAAAAAATGGTTTAATTTCTATTTTTGTCTTCAGAAATTTAATTAAATCAACTTTTCAGTATGAGCTGCTTGTGGTAAGTCAACCGGGATTCAATCCATTTTTCAGTCTGTTTTTCTGTAATTTTTGGAATTTATTTATTTTTTTTTTTTTTTCGTTTTTTGTTCGTCTTTGATTTTTTTTGTCACTTAGTTTGTGTAAATTATTTTAGTAAATAGTAGTATTAGGCGTTCCCATATCATGGAATATTCCGTATTCAATAACAGACTAACCAGTGCTACTCGGATTAAGCTTTTCTTCACTCCCTGACCATTGTAATAGAATCAAAGTATAGTAATTCCCCTCCTCATTTCTAAGGTTATATCAACCATTTCTTTATGAGGAAAGACTTAGTATTCATTGACCAAGCAACCATGACTGTTCTTTTTTTTATATAATCATATCGCCCCATGCATGGCATTTTACTGTCACTGTTTTGTAAGAGGTTACTTAGGAGGAAAGTTATGAGAAAGAGTGACAGGTTATAGAGTGACAGGTTATAGGGGGTGTCAGGAAGTGGGTAAGAGAAGGATGAGAATATTGACCAGAGTGGAGTGGACGGAGAAAGGAGCACGAGAAGAGAGGTTGCAAGTTAGTGAGATAGGAGATGACCACAGCAAGGCATTTTATTGCCACTGTTATGCAGGGGGTTACATAGGAGGAAAGTTATGAGAAAGAGTCACAGGTTATAGGGGGTGTCAGGAAGTGGGTAAGAGAAGGATCAGAATACTGATGAGAATGGAGTGGATAGAGAAAGGAGCATGAGAGAGAGGATGCAGGTTAGTGAGATAGGAGATGACTATTAACTTTACATTTAAATTCTTGGCTGTCGGGAAAGCAAGTAAATGGAAGGGAATTCTTTCTTGGTTGAAATTTATAAAATACACCTATTAAAATAATTTTTCAGGAAGATAGGTTTCTCAAGTCCACTGTTATGGCTCTTTACAGTATTGACAGGGGAATTTTGTTTCCTAACTCTTGATTATATCCTTCAAGTTACATGTGATATCCATTTTACTTGCTGGGACTGTTGATGGTCATCAGATAATTTAGATTCTGGTAAGGGGGGAGCTTTTTGTTAGGGATAATGTTGAACAATGTTTCCGCCTATCCGTTCATAGCATTCAGTTACAATCAAACATGAGGGCATAACACCGGAAAAATAACATCCTTGAAAATGGCCTGTGAAGAGGCTGAAAGCGCTTGGAAAGTCGCAAATTATGGAACACTGGATTATGGAAAAAATAAATCGAAAATTAGTAAAATCTTCCTTGTCGGTCGTTTTTAACAAATGAATGATTCCTACCCAAACATACAGTACTGTTCAAAAGTATTAGGACAAGAACTATTTTACCTTTTATGAGGCATATTAACAGAAAACAATTTAATCAAAGTAATTTTAGTTGATTTACTCAACAAATGCTTTAGCAAGAAAAATACTTGTTACAAAATAAATTTAATATTTAGTATAATAGCCTTTTGCTTTAATCACAGCCTTCATTCTGTCAAACGTTGACATCACAAGCTTCTTCAATGTATCTAATGGTATCTCCTGCCAAGCAGCTTGTATTTG
>JBBBDQ010000599.1:200000-282500 GCA_037127315.1 Ascarosepion bandense
TATATATATATATATATATATATATATATATATATATATATATAACAATCTCCTTCCAAGATCATCAGAGGTGTGAGTTGTGGTAACAAAGAAGGAGACTGAAAGTACTTGGAAACATCGAGAAATGAATAATAAAATCATCTGTCAAATTTACAGCTCATTTTTTTTTTACATCTTTCAATTATAATACGCGAAAGATTATCCATCAGTATAAACGGATTTTATTCAAATTAAGCAGAATATTTGCCAGTTTTTTAATCTGAAAGGTCTGAAAGAAAATTAGCTACCGAAACACACACACACACACACACACACACACACACACACACACACACACACATATATATATATATATGAGTTAAGTACATGGATCGGAACCCGACAAGATTATAGAATAAAAAAAAGAAGAAAGTAGGAAATATATAATGATTATTATTTAATCAGAAATTATTCGAAGTAAATTCTAACAATCTTGGTATGAATTAAATTATATCATTAGTACTTTCATGGCTTCTGCTCCGATGAGCTTAGATTACTGGTGCCGCCTAAGCACGAATTTACACGAGATACTAGATTAGCAACTAGGTCCCACCCTTTTACAGTTAAACAAATAAGATGTAACCGTAAATTCTACTCCAACAGCTTCTTTTCTCGCGCTTCCCGCCTGTGGAACTCCCTTCCACAAGTCTGCTTTCCCGACAGTTACAATCTCCAGGTGTTTAAATGTAGGGTCAATAGACACCTCCTATCACACTAACTCCCAACTATTCTCACAACACTCTCATCTACCCAACCCTCATTCTCGGTATCCTCACCCGCCTATCACCCACTCTCTGTTATTTCTTATATTTAATCAGCCTTTCTCCACTCTACGTAGCCCCCTGCACAGTAGTGGCAGTGACATGCCTTGCTCGGGGTGAAACGCTTATAAAAAAAAAAAAATAACAAATACATCCATACAAAAGCTCTCATTCAGACGTGGGAAGCTGGCACGACTTAAAAGGACATTGTTGTTGGGATGGGATGCACTCAGTCTTTTGTTTTGAAGCTAACAAGATAAACTTATTCAACATGATCCAGTTTGGGTTCCAAAGTTGAGACAACATCTAGATAAATTTTGGCTGAATAGGATCCTTATTTGCAATCAATTTACCAATTATGTTGAAGGATCTGAAACCTGGAATATTACCGACGTAGCAATTTCTTAATCCATAACATTCCAGAGACTCTATCAGCTGGCATAAGACAGTAGGATAATAATTTCGAAACTGCTATCCAATTTTAAGCTGAAATCTGTGCTAAACCATAAAAGTTAAATTAAAGTAATACATCACAATTCTGGATTTTCTTTGATGATCATGGTCCATGAGTCTGAAGAAAGTCACAGAAGCCCGGTTCACACTCCACCCACGTCTATTGAACAGGTGAAGAGGCTATTCCCTTGTTTCCTGTTTAGGATGCGGTTTCCGGTTTTCTCTTTTCCAATCTTCTCACTTGTTTTTTCAATTGGAGTAGATAAACTAAACTATCGCCCGGTTCACACTCCACCCACGTCTATTGAACAGGTGAAGAGGCTCATCCCTTGTTTCCTGTTTAGGATGCGGTTTCTGGTTTTCTCTTTTCCAATCTTTTCACTCCTATGTAGCCCCCTGAAGATCAGTGGCGTTACCACCTTGCTCGGGGTGATATGATTAAAAAAAAATATTATGCTAAATCCATGTAAAAAAATAGAAAGCCACAATTTCCCATAATTACCAAACTGTGAGATTGCTTAATAAAAGTCACAATTCCACAATATATATTTAAATCTTAACTTATTTATAAATAGAACTTTGTCATTGTATGTGTGTGTGTCTGTGTGTGTATATCCGTTACCTATAGATTTCGAAACCGCTGAACCGATTTTCTTGAAAATTTACACAGTTGTACTATAGGCGTCTGCGGATGTTCTTAGCTAGCTTACCCCCGATAAATATCGAAAATCGATTATCGAAAAAATCGGGTTATAGAAGGAAGGGTTTCGATTTTAATCAAATTTGATACACTCATAGACAAAGACATAAGAAATGATATTCAGAAGTTTCAAGGTTGCAGTTCTTACAATAGTGCAGGAAATCGATAATATATATATATATAAATCGATACCAGGAAATCAAACTTTGACTTACATTCATTCATTTTTCTTTCAGTCTACGATTTCGCTTTAACTGGAAACTTTTTAGTCTTTCGTGCCAACGTCCAAAGAGTCTGAGCTCCAGAACCATGGATTAGTTTTATAGCTTTCATTACACCCGAGCAACGCCTGGCTATACTGCTAGTTTATATATATATATATATGTTATGGTTTAAGTGTAACAAAAGAAAAAAAATGACTGACCAAAACTCAGAGATAAATCCCAGGCAAATATTTAATTTACAAAACACCAAATAAAATATTTACAAATATACAATTTTTGCTGCATTCAAAACAAGAAACATAGAGTTTACTACTGGCAAGTGATACGAGGAGAGAAAGGGAAGTATGATCAGCATCTTTACCCAGTTAAGTTGGCGAGGAAGTTAAGTGCTATACTTTTGGAGAATCATTAAATGAGTTTATAAAGAATAATTATTAGTTTGGTCAATGAAAAAGTCAAAAATATGTATTTACCCATATAGTTCCATGAGGCCCTCTTTCAGGTTTTAGTTGGTCTGCAACTTCTTAGAGATTGTTTCGACTGGATATAAATCCTTGAATTAAAACCGGAGTTGAAAACATCAGCAAACCCTGGTAACAGCTAACTCCTCACTGCCAAAAAACCTATTTTTATAGGTGCTAACACCTAATTTCCATATTTTTAGAACCTTTCGAATTCTTTCCACTCTCCTGGAACATTCTGGCATCTTCCAAACGTTCTATTTCTAATTTCCTTATTTTTACGACTACCTCATGAAGTAAAACTTTTTTGGAATAACACGTAGGATTCAATTTACTACAACTTTTTAGACATTATTATTTTTTTTAATATAAAAGCATCCTCGTAACGATATCCAAATGAATAAGGAACGAAGAAAATATTAACAATGTACAAAATATTAACTTAAAACAGTGCTTAATATAGAAATAGACCTTCAGTATAGAATAAGATCTTTCATTTAGCCTTTCCTCATGTCAGTTCTTTGTTTCTCTCCCGTTTTATTTTCTATTTCCCCAATGTCTCTTTTATTATTCCCCATTCTGGTCTCTCATTTTCCCTACCCCCTTTACCTAGCACACAAAAGTTTACCAATATAAGGAAGCGAATTTTCCATCTCTCCTGGAAAATAACGTTTACTATCTGATGAGAAATTGTGATTTCAATGTCGAAACAAAATGTACACTTTGTAGTAGATTGTAATTTGAACATGTTCTAAAGTATATATATATATATATATATATATATATATATATATATATATTGAGATAGGGAAGAAGGAAGGAGAGGTGAAGGGACGAGCACTTGACTTTGTCAAGGCAGATATTAATTACTCTTGACTGTCACCGTCGGTCTGTCTGTTGGGTGCTTCCTGTCTCGGCTTTTTATTTCGGCTTTTTTGGATCGCAGGTGATCATTTGGGATTTCACACTTGTATTTGATTCTGGGCTTCCCATTGACTGATAAATAAAATTCGCGTAGGCTCGCGAAATCGAAATTTAATATTTGATTAATTTTTATTTTTCAACCGGAACATCTTAGCGGGGCCGGCGGCGCACGGACGACTTTTGGTCATTTTCCTTTTTGTCGTGAGAGAGCAAACATCCGGTCTCTTGCTTTTGCTTGGTCGGTATCACCACAGAAGCATCTATCTATCTATCTATCTATCTATCTATCTATCTATCTATCTATCTATCTATGTCTATACATATTTTAAACACGTTGTGTTAAACGATAGAGACAACTTAGTCTTGCAGATTTTCTTTTGTATTTTCTCATATTTTCTAATGAGGCTTTTTGTTTCCGAATTAATAATTATTAAAAAAACCTGCAAGATTAAGTTGTCTCCATCGTTTAACACAACGTGTTTAAAGATATATCAAAATATACGTACTTTAAATTACATGATCCCGCAGTTTTATATGACACCAACACCAGGGATTACAAAGAATTTCTTGTTAAACGACAAACTGATATTGCCAAAAATAATATTAACCACCTAAATACTGACTCTAAACGTATACAAAATGATATCATACAACACACCAGTCTATACATATCTGATGCTATCTAAGTTTGTTTTTTATCTATCTATCTATCTATCTATCTATCTATCTATCTATCTATCTATCTATCTCAGTCTGTTCATATCTATCTATCTATCTATCTATCTATCTATCTATCTATCTATCTATCTATCTCAATCTGTTTTTATCTATCTATCTATCTATCTATCTATCTATCTAGCTATCTCAATCTGTTTTTATTTATCTATCTATCTATCTATCTATCTATCTATCTATCTATCTATCTCAGTCTGTTCATATCTATCTATCTATCTATCTATCTATCTATCTATCTATCTATCTATCTATCTCAATCTGTTTTTATCTATCTATCTATCTATCTATCTATCTATCTATCTCAATCTGTTTTTTTTATCTATCTATCTATCTATCTATTTTTCTATCTATCTATCTATCTATCTATCTATCTATCTATCTATCTCAGTCTGTTCATATCTATCTATCTATCTATCTATCTATCTATCTATCTATCTATCTATCTATCTATCTATCTAAGCACATCTACAGATGAAAAACAGTTAACCCAGAATTAAAAAATATGTTTACACGCATTCGGTTATACAGTTCTGGCACCATAGATAAATCCACACTGATCAATATGTTGTGGTAAACATTTTTGTCCGTCTGCGCACACCCAGGCATCTATGCGCATGCGTGAGTTCATTTGATCTTAGTCGATAACTGAATGTATATTTGAATATTTTTGCTGTCAGTATTATGAGATTTTCTGAACGCCCATTACATTTATTTTTCGAGAATTAACTGAAAATACTTTACAGACGTTCCACTACATAGGCATTTGTTGGTATATCCGCTATCTTTATATGCGAGTGTTTGCTAGTTTAGTATGTGCCAATGGATATGTATATAGTACGATAAAGTTTGTAGCTTAATAATGGAAGGAGCTTTTAAAGCAACAGGTATTCATTTTTTAACCATAGACTATTCGCCACGAAGAATTGTTGGAGAATGTTCAGCAACCTAGACATTTTCGGGAAAGACATCAAAGTAATTAAGAGTCTCTACTTGCATCAAACCGCCTGTATACGGACAGATAACGAGTTCAGCAGATTTACTAAAATAGAAAGGGGCGTAAGACAAGGATGCTTTTTTTCACCGGATCTGTTCAACTTGTACAGCGAGACGATTTTGAGGACCCTAGATGCTATGCCAGGATTTGTCATCGAAGACCACAGTTTAAACAACATAAGATACGCAGATGATGCAGTGCTGATTGCAGACACGGAAATGAAACTACAAGACCTCCTACAGGCGGTAGCTGAAGAGAGTAACAAAAAAAAGGACTACAAATAAACTGCAAGAAAACTGAACGCATGGTCATCAGAAAAAAGAGCAACCCAAAAGTCCAAATACAAATAGGGGAATACTAAAATCAAGGTACAAAAATTTAAGTACCTGGGAAGTGTTGTAACAGAAGAGGGAAAGTGCGACACAGAGACCCGAAGGCGAATTGGCATAGCGAAGAAAGCATTCCAGAAGTTGAGTAAGGTATTAAGAAACAGGACAATTTCGCTAGAAACTAGGAAGAGAGTACTGGATTGCTACGTGCTGTCCGTTCTTCAATATGGCAATGAATGCTGGAAAATATCATCAAAGATGAAGGAAAAACTTGAAGCAACTGAAATGTGGTTCTACAGAAGCATACTGGATATAAAGTGGGGGATCAGCAACCTAAGATACGCAGATGATACAGTGCAGATAGCACACACAGAAAGGAAACTACAAGACCTCCTATAGAAGGTAGTTAAAGAATGCATAAAGAAAGGACTAAATATAAACTACAAGAAAACTGAATGCATTGTCAGCAGCAAAAAGAGCAACCCAAAATACAGTTTTTATATATATATATATATATATATATATATATATATATAATCGTGTTGCCTCAAGCAAGGCATTTTACTGTTTGTTACGTCGGGTAACAGAATTATGTGAAATAATACAAAACAACGTAATAGTATAAAAGTAGGTGTATTGACAGGAAAGAGAAGTATTTACAAGAGGTGAGGATTAGTAGAATACAGAACAAGGTAATTAGTATACAGTATTGTCGTAGAGACGTCATCGATTGACTAGTAGAACACTTCCAGTGCAATACCGGAAATACCCAACTGACTCACTCACTCGACTTCCTTACTCGATTCCTTACTCGATTTCTTTCTTCGAGGTATAATCACTACTATTTTATATAGTGATTTGAATAGTCCATTTCCGTGGAAAGGTGGAGAGCGCCCCAACACTGTTACTGTTGTTCAGGGGGTTACATAGAAGGAATGTTATGAGAAGGAATGAAAGCTTGCAGGGGTGTCAGGAAGAGAGTAGGAGAAGGAAGAAAATACTGATGAGAGTGGGGAGGACGAAGAAAAAAACATGAGAGAGAAGATGTAAATTAGTGAGACAGGAAATGACTATTGACTTTACATTTAAATTCTTGGAGATTATAGTTGTCGGGAAAGCAAGGATGCGGAAGGGAATTCCACAGACAGGAAGTTGCAAGAAAGAAGCTGATGGAATAAAATTTGCATTTACAATTTATTGGTTTCACAGTAAATTAATATTAAAACAATAAATATAAAAATAGACAAGCTCTTGAAATTTCAATAAAATTTTCCATATTATGTTACTAGGTGTTTCTATTATTTTGTCCCCAAACTATATATATATGGGAGCCCATTATATATATATATATATATATATATATATATATATATATATATATATATATATATATATATAAAAATATAAAAAATGGGCTCCCATAGCTCAGAGGTAGATTCACCGACTGACACCCATTCGGTCGGGTTTCAATCCTGGGTAAAAGCAATCGGATGCCTAACCCTACTGATGAGCTGTGATACAGCGAAACAGATTTGTCTGCGGATGACTATATATATTTATAAGCATGCGGTGTAGATATAGAAGAATCCAAAGGAGTATCCTGTTCATAAAGTGATAGGATAACTCTCTAAGAGAACACTAAATATATATGTATATACATACATATAGAGCAAATATAATACAAAATTATGGCAGACACGTTATTTTATGGTAAATCGGAAGTTTAGGGCTATTTAAGGCGAACCATCATCAGCTTCCGTTTTTATTTTACAGAAGATTTTACACAATTGGTGTAATATATATATATATATATATATATATATATATATATATATATATATATGCAAGTTTCATTAAAAACGAATGACGTACTGTGGTTAAATTTTTAATTTAATATTACTTGTGTTCATATAAGTTTTTTTTTCTTATCTGGACATAAATTATATAGAAATTATCCAAATGTTATGTATTTCCAAGCGCAATCGGCTATACAGGGTGTAAACGATAAATTGGCAGTAATTTCAATCCGCAATTTAGGTTTTTTAAAGCGGCATTATCAGTCTGAAATGTTAGTTTCTGTACTCTTTCGAGTCTGAAGTCCAGATTAGCCACCTAAAAATACTAACAAAATGAGTGCCAGTGTAGAATTTCACCATAGAATGGTTATTGCTGAATTGTTCCGCGCCGGGCATAAGACATCTGACATTATCAGAGACACTGGCTATGCTCCTAGGACTGTTTATCGTATTGTAGCAAACTTAAGGGAAGACAAAGACATGCAAAGGAAGGTTCACAGCCCGAGAAGTGATAAAATCCCCACCAAAAGGTTTGAAATGATCCATTGCAGCAAATCCATCACAGTCAATGGTTGACCAGGCGAAAAAGCGGAATGTAGCCAAAATGACCATTTCTAATGCAGTACGGAAAGATCTTGGGATGAAGTCATATTGCAGACGATGTCGTAACATTCTTACCGCGAAATCTAAGACCATTCGTAAAGAGAGAAGCCACTTGCTACTCAATCACCCGAAACACCATGGTGGTACCGTTCGCATTTTTGTGGAGAGAAAAAGTTCGTGGTAGACGAAGTCGCCAACTGCAGAAACTCAAGAGTTATCGCCATTGACCCTTCTTGTGTTCCTCCAGTCATGCAGAGTAAACACACTGTCTCTGTCATGGTGTTTGGAGCTATTGCCAGCGATGGGAAAGTCATGCCCCGTCACTTCATTGAAGTTGGCCTGAAGATCAATATGGCGGAATATCTGAAGATTCTGGAGGAAGTTCTCTTACCCTGGATTAAGAAGAACGATGATCCCAACAAAATGATATTCATCCTGGACTCTGCACCTGCTCATGGGTCAAAAACAGTGCAGACCTTCTTGAAGAGAGAGTTGCCGTTTTTTGTGCCCTCAAATATCTGGCCCTCTAGTTCGCCAGATTTGAACCCCTGCGACTATTGGTTATGGGGCGATGTTGAGAAAGTCTCTAATGCTCGCCCCCATAACAGTGTGGCCTCACTGAAGACCTTCGTAAAGCGAGCATTCCGCGATATCAAGAAAGAGTTAGCTGTCAAGGTCTGTCGTGCTTTTAGGGCTCGCATTCAGCAAGTTGTGGACGCAGAAGGTGGACGCATAGAATAAAATGTTTGTATTTAATAAAACAGTTAAATAAACATATGCAAATCTTAAATGTCTTTAAATGTCCCTTCTTTATCAAGGTTTAAAGTCTGAGATCTCAAACTGCCAAATTATCGTTTACACCCTGTATATTTAGTCATTATCAAGGAATATTTGGTCCTTACGTATTATCGGGAGGACCTTTGATTTTTACTTTTTCTTTTTTTTCCCCGCTTATAACACCAAGGAACTGGAAAAATCAGGCTTTCATCACCTCAACGTCAACCATAAGTACAACTTTGTGGATTCGAACACCGGGGCTCATACGCAGACAGTGGAACGCCTATGGGGATCGACAAAGTGGCGAAACAAGAAGCACTGTGGCACTGCACGTCACCATTTGGAGTCGTATTTGGCCGAATTCATGTGGCGGAAGCATGTTGCCTGTACTGATGTCTTTGAGTCACTTTTGGAAGCAATTGCGACGTTCTGGCCTCCGGAATTACAAATGTAATGTTATTTTATTGTTTTAACCGTTTCAATAAATAATTTACTTTAATTTTTGAGTCGTTTTTTTAAAGGTCCTCCCGATAATACGTAAGCACCGAATATTTTATTTCAACTTTTAAGTCAACGCTCAATAATATCGATTATGAACACGGACACAATCTGATGATCGTGTTTGGAAAATAAATATTTCTCTAACTCCAGATACATGCATAAAATAATCTATGCATTCAGTTAAAAGTAAAACTAAATCATCCTTGATAATGCCTAAATGTATAGCCAAAAGCGCTCGGATATGTACACTGAGAGAAAAACAAGATACAGACGATGTCGAAGAAATGATAAGAGATGGATGGGAATCAAGTAGATAAAAGATGGCTATTGACACTGCAGTTAAACTTTTGGAGATTGTGGCTATTGGGATGTTGAATATAAGATAAGACATGGATGGTAATAAAGTAGATAAAAGATGGCTATTGACGCTGCAGTTAAACTTTTGGAGATTGTGGCTATTGGGATGTTGAATATAAGATAAGACATGGATGGGAATCAAGTAGATAGGAGATGGCTATTGACGCTGCATTTAAATTTTTGGAGATTGTGGCTATTGGGATGTTGAATATAAGATAAGACATGGATGGGAATCAAGTAGATAGGAGATGGCTATTGACGCTGCATTTAAATTTTTGGAGATTGTGGCTATTAGGATGTTGAATATAAGATAAGAGATGGATGGGAATCAAGTAGATAGGAGATGGCTATTGACGCTGCATTTAAATTTTTGGAGATTGTGGCTATTGGGATGTTGAATATAAGATAAGAGATGAATGGGAATCAAGTAGATTGTTATTGACGTTGCATTTAATCTTTTGAAGATTGTAGGTATCAAGGAAAGAAGCAAATGAAGGTTAGTTTTAAAAACGAGAAGTGCGAGAAAAGAAACTCTTAGGGTAGAAGAGACGGTTATATTTTACTATTTCGACGGTAAAAGGGTGGGACCTTGATACCAATCTGGTTGCACGACAAAATACACGTAGTCAGGGAACCAGAGAAAAAAGCTTTGTTGTAGAAAAGACAGAGAGAAACCACATCACGTCGGTGAGAAACTAACTGAAGTCGAGATGCCAACTGTGGACCGCTTATATTGCAGATACTCCTTTGATTTTGTCGAGAACACTTAGATGAATGGCAGGAGCACCCGACCAGATATGGCAACAGTATTCAATGCACGGTCAAATGGTAGATTTATAAATGTGCAAAATGGATTCTGAAGAGAAAAAACTTCCGACACAGTGAACCAATATTTTTAGTAGTAGATACAGTTATGTAGTCATTTCATTTGAGGTCATTTGAGAAAGTAAGGCCAAGGGTGCGAAGCGTGTCGCTCTCTAGAAGACTAGCATAATACATTCTGATGGTAGGCAGAAAACTTTCTCTATGTTCATTGTCTATCTTAGTCTGTTATATCTATCTGTCTCCAATGATATATAACTTTGTTTATATCTATCATCTATCTATATACCTATCAGGTCCTCTCTCTCTCTCTCTCTCACTCTCACTCTTTCTTTCTCTCCCTATCTATCTATCTATCTATCTATCTATCTATCTATCTAACATCTCAACTATCTATCTATCTATCTATCTATCTATCTATCTATCTATCTATCTATCTATCTCAACATGTTCCTATCTATCTATCTATCTATCTATCTATCTATCTATCTATCTCAATTTGTCTATCTATCTATCTATCTATCTATCTATCTATCTATCTCAGTCTGTTCATATCTATCTATCTATCTCAATTTGTTCATCTATCTATCTATCTATCTATCTATCTATCTATCTATCTATCTATCTATCAGTCTGTTCATCTATCTATCTATCTATCTATCTATCTATCCTGATGGTAGGCAGAAAAGTTTCTCTAAAAGGAAGTCAGCTTCGTCCTGGAGACATTCAAATTTATAAACCCTTTTCTACCCCACTCAGTCACAGAGTGTAGAGCAGCAGCCAGGATTGCTTTGTCAGCCTTGGCAGATTTTTTTATTGAGACGGGAGTAAATGATGGCGTCATCTGCAGAGATGCCGATTTTGGAACTGATTACATCAGAAAGATTAAGATCAGAAACAGCGTAGGACATAGGATGGAGCCTTGAGGGACGCCCACGTTCCTATGAAAGGCACTTGAAGTGTGGACCGTTGAAAACAACCTCCATTTCACGATTTAATAGAAATGATTGGATTAAATCAAACTATCGTCCAGAAATGCTGTATCTCTGGAGCTTGCACATAATGCCAGCTTGCCAAACCCTTTGATTTGCTTTCGAGATATCAAAAGCAACAGTTCGAGTTCTTATCAAGAGCCTGGTATAAATATTGAATAATGGTCTTTAGCACATCAGTGGTAGACTTGGCCAAGCGGAAGCCATACTGTTTGTCAGAGAGAAAGTTGTGAGATGTGAGATGCCTAACTATTTCAGCATTGATAATAGCCTTGAATACCTTGCTGAAAAGAGATAAAAGCCTAATAGGGAAATAATTAGAGGGGCCAGAGCGCTCCCCCCGAAAGTTCTTAAATAGAAAAACTACAGAGAAAGAATTCCAACAAGTAGGAAAGCAATAAAAAAGTGGGGCAATAGTTATAGAATTTGGAGAGGAGAGGAACCAGCTTAGGGGTACATTTCTACAGGACGATGACTAGAATTTCATTACCTCTGTTTGCCTTATATGAGCCAAGCTATGTTAGAGACCAGAGATATGGTTATATATATATATATATATATATATATATATATATATATATATATAGTGAATCGAGGCAGCAGATAATTTTCTAAACATATGCTGTTAAACATAAGAGAGAATGAATGTCTATTATGTTTAATCATGAGCCGTTCTAAACATCGTATTTTGGCTTTAATTTCAGTTGAAAATAAAGACAAAAATTCTCCAACATTTGGATAATTTTTTATTAAGTTAGTTCTAAGCTTTTGGCTCACATGAGTCATCTTCAGAGAGGTTACAAGGCCGTTAACATAAGAACTTCTATTGAAATTTCTTGGTGTTAGGATCATTTAATGCTGCGGCATTATGTAACTTAAATTTTACTATTTAGAACAACCTTCATTTCACTATTGAGTAGGAAAGATTGGATTAAATGAAACAATCGTCCAGAAATGCCGTAGCTCTGGAGCTTGTACGTAAGACCAGCTTGCCAAACCCTCTGAAATGCTTTCGAGATATCAAGAACAACAGTTCGAGTTCTTATCAGGAGCCTGGAATATATATTCAGTGATGTACTTTAGCACATCAGCGGTAGACTTGGCCAAACGGAAGCCATACTGTTTGTCAGAGATAAGGTAGTGAATGTGAGATGGTGAGATGCCTAACTATTTCAGCATTGATAATCGCCTTGAATACCTTGCCGAAAAGAGATAAAAGCCTAATAGGGAAATAATTAGAGGGGCCAGAGCGCTCCCCAGAGTCCTTAAAAACAGGAACTACAAAGGAGAACTTCCAACAAGCAGGAAGAAGTGAGGCAACAATCACAGAGTTTGGAGAGGACAGTGGGCATATTTCTTTAGGATGATGGCTGGAATTTCATTACCTCAAGCTGAGAAATTGTTAGAGACCACAGATGGGGTTTTATTATATATATATATATATATTCTTAAATAAAACAAATGAGAGCCGAGTTCGAATTCCACTTGAATTCGTTACATTCACTTATGTGTAAATAGACTTGGGAACGGTATTAATCCATCTTTTCCTTCCAGCTATGGGTTAAATAACAGATTGCGTTTTATAGCCTTGGTTGGAAACCAGTCTACTCCAGAAAGTAATGGTAACCTAGTGCGAGAAAATCTTCTGCCCAGTCAGTCATGTCTCAAAAGAGACATGATCGCCAAAGCGTTTAGCACGTATGACACTTAATTGACTGAATCTTAGTATAATA
Organism: Ascarosepion bandense; assembly: GCA_037127315.1. Classification (NCBI taxonomy): domain Eukaryota; kingdom Metazoa; phylum Mollusca; class Cephalopoda; order Sepiida; family Sepiidae; genus Ascarosepion; species Ascarosepion bandense. The sequence continues at coordinate 213,202 of JBBBDQ010000599.1, forward strand.
TATAACTGCGCCAACGTTGCGATAACCAGAAATTTTTATTAAGATTCAAATTCCGTAATGGACGACAAAAAAAGAATTAGTTAATTATCTGAGTTTTGCGTTTCGGAATCGTGCTGTCACTGAGGGATAATATATATATATATATATATATATATATATATATATATATATATATATATTTAGTGATACATCAGCAGTAGACCTGGTGAAATGGAAGCCATATTGTTTGTCAGAGAGAAGGTTGTGAGATGGTGAGATGCCTAACTATTTCAGCATTGATAATCGCCTTGAATACCTTGCTGAAAAGAGATAAAAGCCTAATACGGCAATAATTAGAGGGGCCAGAGCGCTCCCCCCGAAAGTTCTTAAAAACAGGAACTACGCAGCAGGATTTCCAATATATAGGAAAGCAGAAAGCAGGAAGTAGTCAGGCAATAGTTTAGAGAAGACTGGAGCCAGCTCAGTCACACATTTTTTAGGCAGATGTCTGGAATTCCATCACACCGCTTGCCTTATGGGAATCAAGTTTAGAAATCATGATAGAGACCAGAAATGGAGTTATATATATATATATACTCAGTTGAGCTCCAGCTCTAGGTGGAAAATTGAGTGTGGGTACTCCAGACGAGTCAAGTAAGGAGTTGGAGAATTTGCGATAAATAAACTCGATTTGTTTGTCTGCTGTTGATGTGAGGACTTCGAATTAATTGAGTCTAAACGAAGCCAAACCAAGCCTTATAAACACAAATTTCGTTTAAACTGTGAAAACATTCGTGGTCGAGAGGTTAAAATGCATCAGATCAATTGATGGCTTCCCATTTGTTAGGTGTTGCAGGTCCGAATCCTGCCCAATGTGACATATTTTTATAACAAAATTTTCTACAAAATATTGAAACCGGTAAAGTTATATATATATATATATATATATATATATATATACGTAAAAAATCACAAGATCGCCAAAACCTACCGCGGCTTCACACAACGGCTCGTCACACAACGGTCTTGTTATTATATATATATATATATATATATATATATATATATATATATATATATATATATAGTTCAATTAAAAATAGAGTATCTACTCAAATCCGAGTATCTATTAAAAATAATGTTCAAACAAATAAATTAAATATGTCGGTTGTTTCCCCATTTCGTAAATCTTCAGCATTTATAAATGGAACTTTGTCTGTGTGTGTATGTGTGTGTCTGTGTGTGTGTGTATCCGCTACCTATAGACTCTGAAACGGCTGAACCGATTTTCTTGAAAATTTACACAGTTGTACTATAAGCGTCTGCGAGTGTTCTTAGCTAGGGTTTATCTCGAGGTACCCCAGATAAATATCGAAAATCGATAATCGAAAAAATCAGGTTTTTATAACTCGAGTAGTCCGATTTTAATCAAATTTGATACACTGATAGACAAAGACATAAGAAACGATATTCAGAAGTTTAAAGGTTGCAATTCTTCTGTTTATCTGTCTGTATGTCCTTTATACAAATCCACAATTTTTATCCGATTCTCACCGAACTTCAAAGAAATATTCTTTAGGCTGAGTCTGAGCTCCAGGACCATGGATTAGTTTTAAAGCTTTCATTACACCCGAGCTACGCCGGGCTATATTGCTAGTCTGTAATATATATATATATATATATATATATATATGTGTGTGTGTGTGTGTGTGTGTGCGTGAAATAAGGGGTTGGCGTGCGCGTCTGTACCTATGTTATTGCTTTTGGCATAATGATGAAAGAAAGTATCAGACTGTTCATTGTCTGTTATATCTCTCTATCTCTGATGATATATAACTTTGTCTATCTATCTATCTATCTATCTATCTATCTATCTATCTATCTATCTATCTATCTCAGTCTGTTCATATCTATCTATCTATCTATCTATCTATCTATCTATCTATCTCAGTCTGTTCATATCTATCTATCTATCTATCTATCTATCTATCTATCTATCTATCTATCTATCTCAGTCTGTTCATCTATCTATCTATCTATCTATCTATCTATCTTAGTCTGTTCATATCTATCTATCTATCTATCTATCTATCTATCTATCTATCTGTCTGTCTGTCTATCTTTCTCTCTTTCTATCTCTCACTATCTATCTATCTATCTATCGATTTGTTCATCTCTGTCTATTTATATCATCCTCTCTATCTCTCTCACACTTACTGTCTATATGCCTATCTCTATCTATTTGTACCTTCATTTCTATCTATATTTGTCTCTGTCTCTGTCTCTCTATCTGTATCTTCCTTTCTATCTTTCTCTTTCTCGTTCTTACTATTTATCTATCTATGTCCATATTTGTCTATCTGCATGTAGGTGTATTTACATACGCGCTCACAGGCGCATATGTTTTTTTTTTTTATATAGAAAACGTTTGCTTTAAAATGAAGGTTTTTTAATACATTAAATTTAAATAATTTCAAAATAACTCTAGCTTAATTTAACTCTGGAAATAACTAAGGTTTTTTTTTTTTCCCTATCGTTTTGATAACACTTTGTGTGCATCCATGTTTATATGCTTGAACCGAAGAATCAAAAAAGTTTCTCGTGTCGCGACATGTATTTGCTATTTTGTTATTTTCCCGCCTTTGTTATTTCGATTTCCTGTTCAACCGGTTTCGGCCATTGTCAAAGACCAAGGTTCTTCTTGCTTCAAGTTAAATCAGAATAATTATCTCTTCCGTTTTTTTTTTTTTTCTTTTTTTCTGTGGTAATTTCAACAATGGACTGAATATTTGAGCAACGACAAAGTTTTTGCGAATATGGACACGAAAAGGAAACTGATATGATACTTAACATCAGATAAAGACAACTGAAGTTTCTGGGACATATAGTGAGGAAAGAAGGCTTGGTGAATCTGATACTCACGAGACGGATAGAGTTTTGAGTTTGAGTTTTGTTTAACGGGATATCAACTTCTGTGCGTAATTTAATGCCAAAAAGTGGGATCTTAAGCTATTATTATCAATGTTCTGTTATAGTGAGAAGTTTGATTTAGTCAGATTTTAGTAATTTTTTTTTTGTTTTTATTCTTTTTTATCTTAGAAAACTGAAAGTATCTTCTAGTTATTTATTAAAAAATGTTTTGCTGAGAATATTTTTTATATTAAAAATGTGTTATTGTGATAATTTTTTCTTCAAAAATGATTTCTTGAAAGAAATTTTCCTTCAAAAATGTATTTTTTTCTATAAAAGTCTATTTTCATGTATATATTTCTATAAAAGTGTATTTTTATACTTTCATAGTGTTTTGACCCAAGTTTGGGGGTTACCATTTGCCCAAACCTGGGACCGTAACAGGTGCTACCACTCCGGGTCAGGGTGAACCTAGGAACAACAGCAATTAAGAGGTGGTTCCATGCTCCTCACAACCTCCTAATCAGAGGCCTTGCTGCAGGATGCAGTTTACCGTCATGCCCAGGAACCGGGACAGATAGAGAGAAGGAGAGACAAGAGAAAGAAACGCGTGAAATACTTGATGGACTTGAGCAGATAAATGGTGGAGAGGGGCTTGAGCGGGATAACAGGAAAATGGGCGTTAAAAGCTACAAAGGATAGGGAGATGTGGAAGGCTATCATCGCCTACGTCCTGAAGGGACACGGCACATAAAAGAAGAGGAAATAAATCTAAAAGATATGCGTGGGTGGCTAATCAGTATTGAGAGAAGATGGATTCATACCTAATCAGAATTTAAGAAACAAATTGTGAATATAAAGTGGGGGATCAATTCTCTATTATAATCATATGTATAAACTGATCTCTCACTTTGTGGCCATGTTAGTTTCTATGCATTTATATTCTAGATTTATAAGTTTGAGCAAATGGATGGCAGAAAATGGTTTGCGAGAGATATGTGCATTGTGGTGCAGTGGAACGAGAAATCGGGGAGCCGAGTTCGAATTCCAGTTGAATTCCTTGATTTCACTTACGCGCAAATACCTTTGAGAAAGGTATTAATCCGTCTCTTCCTTCCAGTTATGGGTTAAATAACAGGACAGATTGGCTGGCAACCAATCTACGGCAGAAAGCAATGGCAACCTACTGCGGGATAATCTTCTACCCAGTCAGTCATGTCTCTTTCGAGACATGATCGCCCAAGCGTGTATCACTCATGGCACTTAACTGAACAAGAGAAAGGGTATTAAGAGCTACAATGAATAGGGAGATGTGGAAGTCCATGATCGCCTACGTCCTAAAGAGACACAACACATAGAAGAAGAACAAATAAATCTAAAAGACATGCCTGTGTAAATAATCAGTATTGAGAAGATTTAGGTAGATTCATATCTAATCAGAATTTGATCAACAAATTGGAACTTATAATGTGAATATAAAGTGGGGGATCAATTCTATATTATAATCCATATATAAATTGACCCCTCACTTTGTGGTCACGTTATTTTCTATCCATTTATATTCAAGATTTATGGGCTTGGGCAAATTGATGGCAGAGCAGGGTTGGGGGGGGGGGTAACAAGAGAAAGGGTGTTAAGAGCTACAAGTGATAAGAAGATGTGGATGTGGATCTCCTACGTCTTAAAGGAACACGGCACATAGAAGAAGAATCTCAACCATGACGGGCTACAGCAGTAAAAAAGCATATGGACACTATCAACAATTATTTAATGGCTGAAATACTCGGCCGAAAACGTAACAACCACAGCGAGATAGTTGTTGTTACGTTTGTGCGTCGAAGTTGTCGCAGCCAAGAACTTAGTGCTAATTCAGACTTGGTATCTCGACATCAGTCAATTTCCCACCGACGTGACGTGGTTTATCACTCTTTCTCTCTTTTTTCTACAAATATTTTCACGGAAACCTCTCTGGTGAGCTCTTTTCCTGGTCCTCTGATCACGTGTGCTACTTGATCGGAATCTAGGTTCCACCACTTTACCGTTGAAGCAGTTAAATGTAACCGCCGCTTCTGCTCTAACAGTTGCACTTTCCGCCTGTGGAACTCCCTTTCGTTTACTTGCTTCCCTGATTATTATAACATCCAAAAATGCAACGTCAGTTGCCGTCTACCTTTTTAAATTCCATTAATTTTTTACCTCCTGTACTCAGTGTTTTCTCTCACAGCGGGACAGCCACTAGTTCGCAAGGAACGAGAAATCTTGCTTGGGGTGAAATATACTACGCACACACACGCACACACACACTGCACACACACTGCACACACACACTGCACACACACTGCACACACACACTGCACACACACACTGCACACTGCACACACACACTGCACACACACACTGCACACACACTGCACACACACACACACACACACACTGCACACACACTGCACACACACAGAGAGTTAAATAACTGTTATAGTGGAACATCCTGCCATCCCCGAGAATGGAATGCTCTAGACTATAAGAGACGGTGACGAGCGGTTTGAAGGGAGAGCAAATGTCTTAGGCACTCGCCTGATGACGCTATGACACTGTCAGCCCTCTGCCTTCGGGTAGAGTGCGCTCTCTGCTTCCGAGCAGAGAGCACAAACCCAGTCGTGGTTCCGCCGAAGGGTAGAAGCACGACTCGGTAAAAATAGACAGACATTTTTTTTGGCCCGGCTATATGGCCGGGAATACCCACAATAAAATGACCATGTGTCACATCCGGTCTTGCGTGGGAAGGCTAGTAAATACAGCAAATGTCTTAGGCGAAGGCATTCTCTATTTGATAGTGTATTCGGCTCCTACTCGTTGATTGCTTATCTGTATCTTATTGTTAATTGTACAGTAGTACAATAAATCGGTTATACCGTATTCCTGTGTCGGGTACCATTCTTCCATTAATCTTTACACTGATATTCCTTTCCGGGATATATCAATAACAATGTTTGAATTTTTAATTTTCTCTTTTTAGCATTGAAGAATTGTGAAACGAACCCTCCACTAAAAAAAAAAAAAGGAAGGATAGAGACAGAAATAGAGAAGTAGAGACAGATTAGGAGAGATAGACAGTCAGAGAGAGAGAGAGAGAGAGAGAGAGAGGGAGGGAGAGAGAGAGAGAAAGAGGGTCAGAAAGAGAGCGAGAGAAAGAGAGACAGAAAGAGAGAGAAATTGTATTGTTCAGAGGGTGTATTTCCTGTCTGCTTTAAAATGTTTCCAACGCTACGACCGACTCGATTGACCATTGGATGACTGTTCATAATTAATTTCATGATTGGTAAGTCTATACCCATGTATACACGTGTGTACGTATGTATATATCTTTCACTAATAATAATAATAATAATAATAATAATAATATAAAACAAGGTCGCAATAATAAGATTCTGAATGACACCGCCATTTGTCACGCGTCGGCGCAGGAAGACGCCGCGCTGAGTTAATAGGGGTCACGTGTCTTTCCCATAATGTCCATGTGTTTAAATGTTTTCAATGGCGCGGACGACGCTGGCCCTTGACGAAACCATGTCTTCAGTTTTTCATACGAATGGCTCCCAATCGAGTGCACAGCACGTGGCGACCGAAGAAGGTCATTTAATGGACGTAAGTGGAGGCAGTTCATTACTGAATGCCTAAATGATTTACGAAAAGGATGTCAAACTGCTGTCGGATTTAGATAGACACATATAAATCCTTAAAATATAAATAACAAAATATCATATACTAGCAGTGTAGCCCGGCGTTGCTCGGGTGTAATGAAAGCTTTGAAACTAATCCATGGTCCTGGTCCTGTGTGAAGTTTGGTGAGAATCGGATAAAAATTGTGGATTTGTATAACGGACATACAGACGAATAAACAGGCACACACACAAATATCTTGCCTTATATATATATATTATCGATTTTCTGCACTATTGTAAGAACTGCAACCTTGAAACTTCTGAATATCATTTCTTATGTCTTTGTTTATGAGCATATCACATTTGATTAAAATCGGACCACTCCTTCTATAACCCGATTTTTTCGATTATCGATTTTCGATATTTATCGGGGGTACCTCGACACAAAACCTAGCTAAGAACACTCGCAGACGCTTATAGTACAACTGTCTAAAATTTCAAGAAAATCGGTTCAACCGTTTCGGAGTCTATAGATAATGGACAAACACACACACACACACACACACACACACACACAAAGTTCCATTTACCTATAGACTCCGAAACGGCTGAACCGATTTTCTTGAAAATTTACACAGTTGTACTATAAGCGTCTGTGGGTGTTCTTGGCTAGGTTTTATGTCAGGGTACCCTAGATAAATATCGAAAATCGATAATCGAAAAAATCGGCTTATAGAAGGAGTGGTCCGATTCTAATCAAATTTGATACACTCATAGACAAAGACATAAGAAACGATATTCAGAAGTTTAAAGTTTGCATTTCTATCCTTGGATGACTTATTTGACTCCGATATTGGAAATCGATATCCAGATATCCTACTGGGTCTGATCAAAATCAGTTTTTCAGCCCTTTTATTTTAGTTTTTGCTTGGGGTTTGGCTCTAAGTAGGTATAATTGTAGTTCTTAGTCTCAGCCATGATACCATTTACTCAGAAGATTTATTTAACTTTCAAAATTCAGTTTACGACGAAAAAAACTTATTTGATATCGATACCAGGAAATCAAAATTTCACTTACATCCATTCATTTTTCTTTCAGTCTACGGTTTCGCTTTAACTGGAAACGACTATTGCTTTTTAGTCTTTCGTGTCAACGTCCAAAGAGTCTGAGCACCAGGACCATGGATTAGTTTTAAAGATTTCATTACACTCGAGCAATATAAGAGACAATGAATGCCTATTATGTTTAATCATGAGCCGTTCTAAACATCGTATTTTAGCTTTAATTTCAGTTGAAAATAAAGACAAAAATTCTCCAACATTTGGATAATTTTTTATTCAATTGGTTGTACAATAGACGTGGGTGGAGTGTGAACCGGGCGATAGATAGATCTATCTACTCCAATTGAAAAAAAATAAATAAAAGAAAAGAGTGAAAATATAGGGAACTATCTACTCCAATTAACGAAGCTAAGATGTTGTTTGCTGCCAGAATGAAGCAACGCATAGCATCCTGTAAGTTCGGCGCCAAAGACTACTGGCGACTCTGTAAAAGTTCTTTAAAAGATTTTAAAAATATTTTAAAAACTTTATTAATTATTTTAATTAAAAAAAAAATGAAAACAATTCTTTTAAAATTTTATTAGTAATCGAAATTTTTTTTCTTCACATTAATTTTTATTATTTATTCGAGCAATTTAAAGCTTATCAAATTAAATTATATCAAAGTTCTATTGCATTTTTTATATTTCTCTTCGGAGCAGATTTTCGTATAGTGAATCATAATTTTAAATTAAAACAAATACATGATTTATATTTCCTGATGAGTTCTGCGTTTCACTAATAAAAAAGTAAATCGCAGAAAATTAAAATTTATTAAAATTTCATGAATTTTCGTGAAGTGGGTGGGTAACAGAGTTAAAAAAAATTTTTTTTCATCAATATTTTAAAAAAGTAATAATTTCAAAAATAATTTTCTTCATTTGTGAATGAGTACTGAAAGTTTCACTAAAATCCGACAAATATTTGATTTTTGCGAGAATTTCCAAATTAATGTGTTTGTCACCGAAAAAGTGACTTACGTAAAAAAATTACGTAATCAATTGTAAAATAGTCGTAATATTTTCGACCACGCTAACGCCAAATGAAACAAAATTTTCTGCCAAAATTTCGAACATGTTAAAAGGGATTAAAAAATTTCATAAAATAAATAAAATTTACTTTGATCTTTCCTCTTCATAACATTTTGATAGAAAAAGTTCGTTTTATTAAGTTTTGAACCTTTTACCTTTTTAAATCATACTATGCTGGATTTTTTGTTATGTAATGGAGGTACCTACATTAGTTCATAATCCTGGGTAAAAAGCTGTCTAACCGTACTGATGAGCACAGATCTGTCTGCGGATGACTATTTACTCTGATTAAGCACGCTGGAGGAATGGTAAACTTTGAAAACCAGTCGCTACTCTAGCATCTATGCATCGTTCATTCAGCAATGAATTAGAACACTCTCAGCTATTGGGCGTGTATAATGATAATATACACGCGAAAAAGTCTGCCTCCTTCTACCGAGGTAGAATCGCCGACTGACGCCAATTCGGTCGGGTTTCAATCCTGGGTAAAAAGCAATCGGCTGTCTAACCGGACTGATGAGTTGTGATACAGCGAAACAGATCTGTCTGCGGATGACTATATATATATATATATATGTATACACAACAGCGGTCTTTATTATAATAGTGAGGATATCTAGTTAGTAACTGGGCTTATATCATAAAATTAAAACTAGACATTTGTAAAAAAAAGCAAATTCTAATATCTTACTGTTGTTATATATATATATATATATATATATATATATATATATATATATATATATTTCATTTTATTAAATTCACTCATATTATGAATGAATCGCAATTTTATTTTACTGTTATAAAAAAAAAAAAGAACAACTTTTTAAAATTATCATACCGAATCCTGATTGATAACTTTTCAGTGCTGTCCTCTTTGGCATTACGTGTCTGATTCCGGATGAGATTCTCAGAATCTAGTAACAGATGCAAAAACCAGGAATATTGTACTTTGACCACTTCATTTTACCCAGAATTCACTATACCGGAAATAAAGCTAAACATTCTGCCGCCATTATTATATACAGAACAAATCTATTCTGGACGGTTTGGCAATTGCTTATATCTAAAGGGATGCTTTTCTCGCGATTCCCTCCGTTTTGATCAGTTCTTACTTAGGGGCTTAGAAAAGAATAGCCAATATTCTAGAGGCAATATGAGATTACTATTGTCATAAATTCAGACTCCTTGGTTCCATGGGTTGTGAACCATATTGATCGCGAGTCTGGAGGAAAAACAAAAACAAAAACAAAAACAAAACAAAAAAAAAACAAACAACGGAAATTGTCTGGCTATACAAATTCTCTTATGACTTGGACACAAAGCAGCTATCGTCTCTGCTAGTAATTCGAAAGAGAATAGTTTATTATTATTATTATTGTTGTTGTTGTTGTTGCTCTTCTTCTTCTTCTTCTTCTTCTTTTTCTTCTTCTCCCTCTTCTTCTTCTTCTTCTTCTCCCTCATCTTCTTCTTCTTCTTCTTCTTCGTTGTCGTCATAGTCTCCTTCGTCTTGTTTTTGCTCATCTTCTGCTTCTTCTTCTTCTTCGTTGTCGTTATCGTCATAGTCTCCTTCGTCTTCTTCTCCCTCTTCTTCTTCTTCTTTTTACTTCTTCTTCTTCTTCGTCTTCTTCATTGTCGTCGTCGTCTCCTTCGTCTTCTTTTCGCTCATCTTTTTCTTCTTCTTCTTCTTCTTCTTCGTTGTCGTCATAGTCTCCTTCGTCTTCTTCTCCCTCATCTTCTTCTTCTTCTTCTTTTTCTTCTTCTTTGTCGTCGTCGTCTTCTTCTTCTTCGTTGTCATCGTCGTCGTCGTCTTCGTCTTCTTTTCGCTCATCTTCTTCTTCTTCTTCTTCGTTGTCGTTGTCGTCATAGTCTCCTTCGTTTCCTTCTTCTTCTTCTTCTTCTTCTTCTTCTTCCAGCTATTGCAGAGAAAAGGTTGTAGCGATATTTTTTGAACGATATATTCAATGTAGATTTTTTTTTAGAATACAGTCCTTCGAACAGAGAAAATTCAAGACAAAAGTGCGGTGCCTAATATTTCTTAAATCGGTATCACCCCATGCAAGGCAGTAAAGCCACTAAGACACGAGGGATTACAGGGTGTGGAAGAATTAGGAACAGAAACATCAATAATGAACAGGAAGAGGAAAAAGTAATCAGTAGGACAGTAGATAGCGATTGACATTGCATTTAAACTTTTGCAGATTAAAGTTTAACTGGTAAGCTTGGAGCCGGATGGGAGTTCTATAAACGGGAAGTACTAGGGAAGAAACTGTTAGCATAGAACTTACTGCTACATGTAGCAAACTCAAATGTAAATTGATTTCGATGCCAATCTAGTCAGTTAAGTGATATACGTGATACACGCTTGGACGATCATGTCTCGCGAGAGACATGACTGACTGCGCAGAAGATTATCCCGCAGCAGGTTGTCATTATTTTCTGCGGTAGATTGGTTGCTAGCCGAGGCGATAGTGTTATTTAGCCCATAGCCGGAGGGAAAAGACGGATTAATACCTTTCCGAAGGATATTTGCGCGTAAATGAATTTAACTAGAATTCGAACGCGGTTCCCGATTTCTCGTTCTGAGGCGATGTCCACAACGCCAATCTGGTACTGCGCTTAAACAAAAAAAGTCTAGTTAACATAGCGAAGAGCTCATCTGAACAAAAAACATGAAAGTATTTTAAAAAAAACAGAGAGGCAACCTTACGGCGGTAAAATATTAAAACAAATGTGTCATGAAGTTAGATTACAACGATATAAAGCTTGGATGAAACAAATGAAAAATACAATTAAATCAAATATTTATAGTGATTTTCTTCATTATTTTCTGTTTGCATTGAATGCACTTAGCCAACTCCTATGAAAAGGTGGAAAAATTCCTCATGATTTTGACTTGATTCTGACTTCATTCTCTGGATTTTTCATTCCATTTAAGACATTGTTTGCTGGTGAAGTGGAATGGATTTTAGAAATTACTTAAATCGTTTTTTGACACGACGGAAACCAATTTTAGAGGACAAAAAAATCTTCGATCTAACGTTAATCGATTTCTGGCAACTGCCTACAATTCACGTCTCAAATCAGTCAGTTAAGTGCCATACATGAAACTCGCTTGGGCGATCATGTCTCGAAAGAGACATGACTAACTAGGCAGAAGATTATTCCGCAATAGGTTGCCATTGCTTTCTGCGGTAGACTGGTTGCCAACCAAGGCTATAGAACCCAATTTGTCCTGTTATCTCACCCATAACTGGAGGGAAGTGACGGATTAATACCTTTCCCAAGAGTATTTGTGCGTAAGTGAATGCAAGGAATTCAACTGGAATTAGAACTCGACTCCCCGATTTATCATTCCGAGTCGATATCCACTGCACTAAAAAGCACATCCTTGAACAGAAATTAAGAAGGTAAAAACTAACGATTGACATTGTGAAGATCTAATTTCACTGGAAAGTAATGTGGTGCTACAGAAGGATACTGAGAATTCCATGGACACCGAGAGTTAGCAATAAGAAAGTCTTAAAGAAAATGGTAAGAAAAAGAACATTTATATTTAGAATCAAGAAGAAACAGCTGAAATTCCTAAGACATATAATAAGAAAGGAGGGCTTGGAAAACTTAATCCTCACAAGGCATTATCGAAGGCAAGCGATATAGGAAAGAGCAGCGAGCCACTTATCTGACGAGGTTGTGTTTTGTGTCAATGGATGGTTTCACTAAGGTTGGAAGCATTATTTAGAAAAACTGTGAAGAGTCAAATGAGATTTTCATTTTTTATAATCGTTTCACCCCAAGCAAGGCAAGACCACCACTGTGCAGAGGGTTACAATAAGTATTTAGAAGAGAGTGCCACAGGCGGGAAGTGCGGGGAAAGAAACTGTAGAAGTAGAAGTGATGTTACATTTAACTATCGTTAAAATTGTGGGACCTAGACGCCAATCTTGTAGCATAAGTAATTCATGTGGTTATGTACCAGGGAAAGAAGCTCGTTAGAGCAGAAGCAGTTAAAAAAATTATAGAAAAGCCACATGTCGAGAACCCTGAGATGAATAGCAGGGACACCTGACCAGATATGGCAACAGTATTCAATGCACAGACAAAAGGTAGATTAATAAACCTGCCCGTTAGATTCTAACGAGTAAAACGCCCTGGCACGACACAATTAACCAACACTCTTTGCTGTAGCTGTAGTTATTCAATGTAATCGTTTCACTTGAGAGAGTGGGGTCAAAGAAGCCCTATGTGTTGCTCTCTGGGAGACTAGTGCCTTTAGAAGTTGTTGAGAACCATGATCACCTATATCGTTTAGGGAGGTGGCACGTTGAAGAGGATTAGGTTAAGTTTGAACTAAAATGTTCACTGTATAGTATTCGATCATTGCTGTTTAGGATGCGGTTTCCGGTTTTCTCTTATCCAATCTTTTCACTCTCTTCTTTTATTTTTTTTTTCAATTGGAGTAGATAGACTAAGCTATCGCCCGGTTCACACTCCACCCACGTCTATTGAACAGGTGAAGAGGCTCATCCCTTGTTTCTGTTTAGGATGCGGTTTCCGGTTTTCTCTTTTCCAATCTTTTCACTCTCTTCTTTTATTTTTTTTTTTCAATTGGAGTAGATAGACTAAGCTATCGCCCGGTTCACACTCCACCCACGTCTATTGAACAGGTGAAGAGGCTCATCCCTTGTTTCTGTTTAGGATGCGGTTTCCGGTTTTCTCTTTTCCAATCTTTTCACTCTCTTCTTTTATTTATTTTTCAATTGGAGTAGATAGACTAAACTATCGCCCGGTTCACACTCCGCCCACGTCTATTGAACAGGTGAAGAGGCTCATCCCTTGTTCCCTGTTTAGGATGTAGTTTCTGGTTTTCTCTTTTCCATTCTTTTTACCCTTACGTAGCCCCCTGCGCATCAGTGGCGTTATCGCCTTGCTTGGGGTGATATGATTAAAAAAAAAAAGATTTAATATTCTGAACTGGATTAAGTTTTACAGCAAGAGAAGAGATTATGTTTAAAAAATATTTGCTATCGAAAATAAATGTAGGTTTCAGATTTTATTGATTTTTTGTATATATAGATGCTGTTCAACCCACTTTCCCAAATCTGTATTTTCATGCTTGATCACTAAAATACTGTTTTTTGAGGAGTGGGTTGAGTCATGAACTTTTGAGAATCGCTTTATTTGCCTGATTTGATTCGTATCGCTTTCAAGCGCTGACCTCTCAAAGTGGGAATTCGTTTCGGGCAGGTGAAGCGACATGTGACACAGCCACGTGGGCGTCGTTAGAGCGCATCGTATTTTATTCATTATTTAGGGATTAAAAAAAAAAAAAAAAGAAAAGATTTTAGCACTAGTTTAACCCACGTCCCTCATCTAACCGCGATCGTGGATCATCTCGAGAACGTCGTTCATGTCCTCCCATTAGTGGGTAGGTTTCCAGCGCCATTTTACATTCGAAAACAGATCACAGTAAAATATGTTTTTGTGCGTGCCTGTAAAGATAAATGTAAATATTTTTTTTTTTTTAATCATATCACCCCGAGCAAGGCGCTAACGCCACTGATGTGCAGGGGGCTACGTAAGAATGAAAAGATTGGAAATGAGAAAGCCGGAAACCACATCCTAAACAAGGAAACAAGGGATGAGCCTCTTCACCTGTTCAATAGACGTGGGTGGAGTGTCAAATATCCATAGATTTTAATTCTGTTCACTCCAAGCAAGAAAACCGAGACTAGTAAGAGTAAGGAAAGAACCTAGGTAGGTTCGTCTGGCTCATTAGGTGTTATCTACTTATATATATATATATATATATATATATATATATATATATTTTAATTCAGATACTTCAATCCAAGGGAAAAAAGCAGGAAGGTAAATTCCAAAAAACCCGATCCTAATTAATATTAAAAATTTTATTTTAATATTAAAAAATGATACAGGAAGAGAGCTCCATGTAATAAAATATTGCAGAGCAAATATATATTAAAAAAGGATTAATTCAAAGATGTTGAATGGCCATTTCGATATGAAGATCCCCACGGGGGACAACACATCACCTCAGCAACAGAAAAATCCTTTCAGAAACTGGAGAAAAATTTATCTACTTTTCCTTTTTAAATAGATTGCAAAGAAATTAAAAAATAAAATAAAATAAAAATAAAAATAAAGGGAAAGAAAAAGAAAAAGAAAACGAAAAAGAAAAAGAAAAAGAAAAAGAAAACGAAAACGAAAAAGAAAAAGAAAAAGAAAAAGAAAACGAAAAAGAAAAAGAAAAAGAATAAAATCAAATAAATAAGAAAAGAAAAATTGGCATCGTCTATTTTTATTTTATTTTCTTTTTTAATTTCTTTGCAATCTATTTAAAAAGGAAAAGTAGACTAATTTTTCTCCAGTTTCTGAAAGGATTTTTCTGTTGCTGAGGTGATGTGTTGTCCCCCGTGGGGATCTTCATATCGAAATGGCCATTCAACATCTTTGAATTAATCCTTTTTTAATATATATATATATATATATATATATATATATATATATATATATATATATACTAGCAGTATCACCCGGCGTTGCTCGAGTGTAATGAAAGCTTTCAAAAATAATCCACGGTCCTGGAGCTCAGACTCTTTGGACGTTGGCACGAAAGACTAAAAAGCAATAGTTGTTTCCAGTTAAAGCGAAACCGTAGACTGAAAGAAAAATGAATAGATGTAAGTCAAATTTTGATTTCCTCGTATCGATATCAAATTTTCTGCACTGTTGTAAGAACTGCAACCTTGAAACTTCTGAATATTGTTTCTTATGTCTTTGTCCATGAGTGTATCAAATTTGATTAAAATCGGACCACTCCTTCTATAAGCCGACTTTTTCGATTATCGATTTTCGATATTTATTGGGGGTACCCCGACATAAAACCTAGCTAAGAACACTTGCAGACGCTTATAGTACACATGTGTAATTTTTTAAGAAAATCGGTTCAACCGTTTCGGAGTCTATAGGTAACGGACACACACACGCACAGACTCAGTGTTCCATTTATAAATAAGTTTTATAGACTGTTAAATATAAGAGACAATGAATGTCTACTATGTTCAATCATGAGCCGGTCTAAACATAGTATTTTGGCGTTAATTTCAGGTGAAAATAAAGAAAAACATTCTCCAACAGTTGGATAATTTTTATTAAGTTGGTTCTGAGCTTTCGGCTCACATGAGCTATCTTCAGAGAGGTTACAAGGACGTTAACAGAAAAACATCCACCGTCAGCGACGATTTTATATTGTGTTGACATAATACTTCGCTAAGTGTTAACGTCCTTCTCACCTCTCTGAAGATGGCTCATGTGTGCCGAAAGCTTAGAACCAACTTAATAAATAATTATCCAAATGTTGGAGAATTTTTTACTTTATTTTCAACTGAAATTAAAGCCAAAATACTATCTTTAGACCGGCTCATGATTGAACATAGTAGACATTCATTGTCTTTTATATTTAACAGTATATGTTAAGAAAATTATCTGCTGCCTCGATACACAATATATATATATATATATATATATATATATATATATATATATATATCTGGCCACATCTATCTAAACTTATTTAAAATGGAACTTTGTGTGTGTGTGTGTGTGTGTGTGTGTGTGTGTGTGTGTGTGTGTGTGTGTATCCGTTTCCAATAGACTCCGAAACGGCTGAACCGATTTTCTTGAAAATTTACACAGTTGTACTATAAGCAACTGCGAGTTTTCTTAGTTAGGTTTTGTGTAAAAAAAAATCGATAATCGAAAAAATGGGTTGTAGAAGGAGTGGTTCGATTTTAATCAAATTTGATACACTCATAGACAAAGACACAAGAAACGATAATCAAAAGTTTCATGGTTGCAGTTCTTACAATAGTGCAGTAATATATATATATATATATATAAGACAAGATACCGGGTCTGATCAAAATCAGTTTTTCAGCCCTTTTATTTTAGTTTTTGCTTCGGGTTTGGCTATAAGTAGGTATAATTCTATAGTTCTTAGTGTCAGCCATGATACCATTTAGTCAGAGGTTTTATTTAGTCTTGAAAATTCAGTTTACGACGAAAAAAACTTATTTGATATCGATACCAGGAAATCAAAATTTAACTTACATTCATTCATTTTCATTTTTCTAGCTCTACTGCTAGTACACATATATATATATATATATATATATATATATATATATATATACATATCTTGCCACATATATATATATATATATATATATATATATATATATATATATCTTGTCACACACACACACACACACACACACACCACACACACACACACACACATATATATATATATACAACTAAATAAGGAATGAAAAACATTAATTTAAAACAGTGCTCAATATAAAAAATGAGCGATGAATATTTATTATAAATTATAGTTTAGAACATGTACAAATTATCATCTACTACAAAGTGTACATTTTGTTTCGACATTGAAATGATTTGACCTCTAGCAAGTTCTGACGTATTCTTTGCTCTGAATGGAGATCTCGAAAGATATGTGACAATATGGACCCACCGAACTGACGATAAAGAAACATTATCTCTTCTCAGGAAAAATTTATTATTGACCGGTAAAGGGACTACAAATAAACTTTAAGAAAACTGAGTGCATGGTCATCAGCAAAAGATACAACCCAAAATGCCAAATACAGGTGGGGGATAACAGAATCAAACAAGTCCAAGAAACCTAGGAAGTGTTCTAACAGGAGATGGAAAGTGCGACACGGAGATCCGAAGGCGAATTGGCATGGCAAAGGACGCGTTCCAGAAGATGAGCAAAATACTAACACACAGGATGATCTCAATAGAAACGAAGAAAAGAGTGTTAGACTGCTACGTGATGTCAGTTCTTCAGTACGGCTGTGAATGCTGGACAATATCATCGAAAATGAGGAAAAAACTGGAAGCGGCCGAAATGTGGTTCTACAGAAGGATGCTACGGATATCGTGGACTGAGCATACAAGCAACGACGAAGTGTTAGAAAGAATGGCAACAAAAAGGAAATTGATGCTGAGCATCAGGAAGAGACAACTGAAGTTCCTGGGACATGCAATGAGGAAGGAGAGCCTGGAGAACCTGATACTGACTGGTCAGATAGAAGGAAGGAGAGACAGAGGAAGGCAGCGGATAACATATCTGCAGAGTCTGATCAGGTGGATGACGGAACGAGGGGTTGCCAGGAGCAACAGGAGCAAACATACTAAGAGCCACAAGGGATAGGGAGACGTGGAGATCCATGATCGCCTACGTCCTGAAGGGACAGGGCACATAGAAGAAGAAGAAGAACAAGAACAAGAAGAACAAGAACGACGGATACAGTTTCATCACTTTTTCTTTTTCTTTCTCTCGTTCTTTTCTTTTTGCTTCCTTTCTTTTTATCTTCTTTTTTATTTTCTTCTTCTTTTCTGCTTATCTTCTTTCTTTCGTTCTTTTTTTTCTAATTTTCTTGTTATCTATTTTTCCCTGGCATTCTTTTGATCTTAAACTCTTTATTTTTCCCTTCTTCTGCTTATTTTCTCTCTTTCGTTTCTCTCTTTTTCTTTCTGTCTACTTATCTTGTTTCTTTGTTTCTTTGTTTCTTTGTTTCTTTGTTTCTTTTCTATTGTCTTTCATTCTTTCCATTCCTTTCTCATTTCTTTGACTTTTGGTGTTTAACTTGAATGTCGTCCTACAAATCTTAATTAATCTACCGTTTTACAAACCAATTTCTTCTTTTTTACTTTTTTCTTCGTCTTTTTTCTCAATCCTGAAAGGTCAGGGTCAAAAGCCAAGCGCTGTGAAGTTATATTTGGCAAATCTTTTCCCTCTCTTTCACTTAGGTGTTTAGGTTTGTGAAAACAAACATTTAAAAACGCTTCACTTTATCTCGTATGAAAATGCCTGATGATTCTAGAATAGTTATAAATCCGAAGAACATTATTATTAGGGGATTTTGAAAGTGCTTTCAATACATTTATCACCCTGTAGCCCCAGTTTCTTTCCCAAGAATGAAGTATATTGAAAATACTTTCAAAATTCTATTAGCCGAATTATTTCATGTACAATACCAAACAGAAAGCCTACAAAATCCATATAAAAATGCTAAAATTTACAAATAATAATAAAAATAATTTCAATAACAATAACAAAAGTAGGCACATAAACTATCCTGTTTACCAACCCCGTAGCAGCTACTTTAAAAAAATAAGTTATCCAGCCTTAAAATTCATTAAGACCACCTATAAAATGATAAGAGATATAGTCAGCTCCAAACGAGATAGTAACAACAAGAGGATGATGGCAGGAATATACAAAATGGATTATAGAAAATCCCCCTCTCCATTGCATTCTGGTCACCAACGAACTTCAATGTTACACTAAACATAAGAAGGAATTCTAGTCTATATAAATATTCCCTGAAGCCCACTTAATTTTGAACAGGCAGACCTGATCATTTTACAAAAAGAACTCTTCTCAAAATGTAACTATGTTACAACCATTCATAGTAACTTAGTCAACACGTATATAAAACAAAGGGCATCTCTACCCACACACAAGCATTCGGTCATTATTTTATTCTTCCCTTTTTATTAGGGTTTATGAATGCATTAATTGGTCACGGGTAGAAACTTATAATAGGTAGCCAGTCAGTCAGTTAAGTGCCATACGTGAATATTATAGTTGGAAGGCTTCTACTGGCCATAAAGTGGGGGATCAGTTTTATATTGTTATGAAGTAATAAACTGATCCCCCACTTTATGCCCATTATAAGCCTTAATCATGATTCCAACTATTATATTCAATCAGTCAGTTAAGTGCCATACGTGAAACACGCATGGGCGATCATGTCCCGAAAGAGACATGACTGACTGGGCAGAGAATTATCCCGCAGTAGGTTGCCATTGATTTCTACGGTAGACTGGTTGCCAGCCAAGGCTATAGAACCCAATCTGTCCTGTTATTAGACTCATAGCTAGGAGTGGGGAAGAGATGTATTATATTATTAAGTAGTAATAACTGGGGGATCAGTTTATTAGTTCATAACAATAGAAAACTGATCCCCCACTTTATGACCAGTAGAAGCCATAATCTTGATTCCAACTATTATATTCAGTCAGTCACTTAAGTGCCATACGTGAAACACGCTTGGGAGATCATGTCCCGAAAGTGACATGATTGACTGGGTAAAGGATTATCCCGCAGTAGGTTGCCATTGCTTTCTGTGGTAGACTGGTTGCCAACCAAGGCTGTAGAACCCAATCTGTCCTGTTATTTAACCCATAACTGGAAGGAAGAGACGGATTAATACCTTTCCCAAGGGTATTTGCGCGTAAGTGAATGCAATGAATTCAACTGGAATTCAAACTCGGCTCCCCGATTTCTCGTTCCCAGCCGATATAAGTAGTAGATTTTTAAAAAGTTGATTCTTTTTTTTTTTTTTTTTTGTTTAACACCAAGCAAGGCAGTAACGCCACTAATGTGCAAGGGGCTACATAAAAGAAAAAAGATTAGATAGGAGGAGTGTAAAAAGAAAGATGAACCAGTTACAGGGTGTGTCAGAGAAAAGAGCAAGAGAAGGATGGGAATACAGGTGTGATGACAGTTGCAAAGGTAGAGAGAAAGGAAAACACATACAGGGTGATGTAGAAAGAACTGGAGTCAAGTGGTTAAGAGATGGGTATTGACTTTGCATTTAAATTCCTGGAGGTTGTAGCCGTCAAGAAAGCAAGAATATGGAAGAGAATTTCACAGGCGACAAGTGCGAGAAAAGAAGCTTATGGAGTAGAATTGTCGGCTGCATTTGGTTGATCTAATTGTGAATGGGTAGAACCCAGTTGCCAGTCTGGTTGCACGAGTAAATTCATGTGGCAGGGGCACCAGGTACTTAAGTTTGCCGGAACAGAAGCCATGAAAATATTTATAGAACAGAGGGATGCCACATCCCGTCGGTGGGGAAGTGACAGGAGTCGAACCGCCAAGTCGCTACCTATCACATTACTGATTCTCTTTGGAGACTGTCGTGAACACTGAGATGAACAGCGGGGGCGCCTGACTATATATGGCAGCAGTATTCCATGCACAGACGGATGGTTGATTTGTATATGTGCAAGACGGATTCAGGCGGAAAAAGATCCTGGCCCGACACAGTGAACCAACCTTCCTAGCAATGGATTTAGCTATTGACTCAATGTAATGGTTCCACTTGAGATTGAAAAATAGGGTAAGGCCGAGGAGGCGCAGTGTATTGTTCTCAGGGAGACTCGCTTGGTCCATGCTTATGGGAGGTAGGAGGGGTGGCATGTGATGATTGACAGACAGCAGCTTCGTCTTAGACGCACTGAAACTTACAAGCTACTTCTTACCTCATTCCACCACTGAGTGTAGATCCCTTTTATGATCAGCAGCGAGGTTATGTTTGCTCGCCTCGCCGGATTTCTTACTGATGCGGGGGTAAATTACGGTATCATCTGCATAGATGCCTACTTGGCACTTGATCACGTCTGGGATATCATTTATGAAAGTAAGGAAGAGCGTCGGGCCTAGGA
Source organism: Ascarosepion bandense (assembly GCA_037127315.1). Classification (NCBI taxonomy): domain Eukaryota; kingdom Metazoa; phylum Mollusca; class Cephalopoda; order Sepiida; family Sepiidae; genus Ascarosepion; species Ascarosepion bandense. The sequence goes on from JBBBDQ010000599.1 coordinate 234,455, forward strand.
TAGAGCCCTGAGGGACACCAGCGTTTGTACAGTAGGATGTGCAGGCAGGCCCATTCAGAACGACCTTCATTAAGCGTTTCGATAGGAAAGATTGGTGATTGGTGATATCATAATCCCGTAGCTTGCGTAGAAGGCCAACGTGCCAAACCCTATCAAGAGCCTTGCAGATGTCCAGGGCAACGGCACGAGCCTCGCCGGGCTTATCAAGAGTCTGGTATATATATATATACTCCGTGATGATCGTTAGTATATCGGCTGTGAACCTGGCGAAGTGGAAGCCATACGGCCTGTCCGAGAATAGTTTATGGACAGTAAGATGTTGAACTCATTTCAGTATTAATAATGGCTTCGAACACTTCCCCCAAATTGATAGTAGGCTAATAGAGCGATAGTTAGGTGGGCCCAAGTATTCCCCCGTGTTCTTAAATACAGGAACCACAGAAGAGGATTTCCAGCATGCAGGAAAACAAGAAGCAGAAAGGCAATAATTGTAGAGTTTAGAGAGGACAGAGGAGAGTTCAGGGGCAAAAATTTCTTAAGGACAATGACTGGGATTCCATCACCTCCACTCGCCTTATGGAGTCACGTTTTGATATTATCTTAGATACCAGTGACAGGGTAATGTGAAATTCATTTAGTTTAGCCTCGATTTGAATAGATGTCGAGTGTAGGTACTCCATACGAGTCAAATGTGGAGTAGGATGAGAATCTGCGAGCAAAGCACTCAGCCTTGTCCACTGATGCTGCGAGGACCTCGAATTCATTGATTAAGGGAGAGATGGAGAATTTGCTGTTGTTCAGCACACGTTTGCATAACCGCCAATAGTCCTTGGAGCCGAACTTGCGGTCAGCTATGCTCTGTTTCATTCTCTCAGCAAACAACCGCTTGGCGGCATTCAAGATCCTCTTGCACGCATTACGAGCAGAGGTAAATAGATGCCTATTGTGATCAGATGCATTTCTCCGAAATAGTCGGAAGTAGTGGTTCCTGTGGGTAATGGCGGCCGAACAGGCAGGAGCGAACCAGAGGGAGGAATGAGGTTTAAGACGAAACTTTCCGGTAGGTATGAAGGTATCAATGCCAGCTTTCACACAGGAAGAAATCTCAGAGGTGCAGGCATCAACTGGAAGACCGAACACATTTCCCCAAGGGGCGTCGCATAGGGAATTTCGAAACGCGTCCCAGTCAGCTCTTTGGTAGCAGTAGGAGATCCTGTAGGTAGGAGGCTCCTGGGGAGAGTGAGTGTAGTGAGAAAAATTGGCAGAGACAGCAGCATGATTGGAGTGGCCGAGAGGGCAAAGCTGCGAGATGTGGCAGGAGTCAGGTACAGATATGAAGCATAGATCTAATAGAGAGGCGTGTCCTGAGGGATGCTAGGAAAGCGTGTAGGGAAATCCACCACTTGCGTAAGGGATTGGGAAATGGCAAAGTTCATGGCGTGGATGCCAACTGAATCAGTAATAGAGTCTTATCTCCAATTGTGATAGATTGCTAAACGTACATCACTCAAGAATTTCAGTCTTTGAGCAGTACTTTTTTTGTTTTTTGTTTTTTTCGGGTTGACACATCGACATTAGAAGCCCAGGCTGCTGAGGGGTGTTTTGTTTTCCTTAGAATTGTTTTAGAAACCTACAATTAATATAGGATTTTTATTTTAATTTGTATCATCAATATCAATATCTCGACTGTCCTAATTAATAACGAATTTATATTTTAATTCCTAAAATGAATATAGGATTTTTATTTAAATTCTATAATTAATATCGGAATTTTTTCATTTCATTTTCTATAATTAATATCGGTTTTATTTTATTTTAATTCTATTATCAGTATCAGATTTTTTATATCATTTTCTATAAGTAACATCAGATTTATTTTAATTTTTATAATAATAATAATAATAATAATAATAATAACGATAGACTGGGGCAATATTTACCATGTGTAAATACTATGGAAAATATGTAAACAAACACTGGTATGAACATCATCCAGCACCGGTTACAGAAATAGAAGATGTCACTATTCTATGAGATTACACCATTTACACAGACAGAAAAATTGAAGCAAATAGGCCAGACATTATTGTTAAAAACCAGAAAGAAAAAACTTGCCTATTAATTGATATGGCTTGTCCTGCGGATTGTAACATAGCAACCAAGGAATTTGAAACACTGTCAAAATATAAAGACCTGGAAATTGAAATAGAAAAAATGTGGATATTGAAAACAAGAGTCGTGCCAGTGATAGTAGGTGCACTTGGAATGATACAAAATGGAATAAAACAACATATTGAAAGAATCCCTGGAAACCCCAGCTTAAGAGATATACAAAAAATTGTCTTGTTAAGTACAGTCCACACACTAAAGAGAACTTTGTCTATGTAAGGCTAGGGATGTTAGGAGAGATAGAAAATAAATGAAATGGAGCCATAGCAACACACCACGACCTGCCTTAGGTCTTCCCGCAAACATGGTAGGTAGTGCTACCATAGCAGAAATAGAAATATGATTAAGTAATAATAATAATAATAATAATAATAATAATAATAATAGAACGATTCTGAAAATAGAGTTGAATGCCAGAAACAAAAATAAAACTATAAACTCACTGGCAATACTTACAGCTTCAATATTATTGAATTGTCCATCTCCGAGAGGAATAGACTTGAAGGTAAAATACAAAAGCTTCTCACAATGCATTGAAGGCAGCATCCGAAATCAAACATTGACCAATTGTACCTTCCAAGAAGAGAAAGTTGTCGGGGATTAATTCAAGTGCAGGCGTTGGTGTTTCTCTTTGTCTTGTATGAAAATGCCTGATGATTCTAGAATAGTTATAAACCCGAAGAACATTATTTTGAAAGTGCTTTCAATACATTTATCACCCTGTAGCCCCAGTTTCTCTCCCAAGAATGAAGTATATTGAAAATACTTTTAAAATTCTATTAGCCGAATTATTTCATGTAATATACCGAACAGAAAGCCTACAAAATCCATATATAAAAATAGAAAAATTTACAACTGCAGGCATGGGTGTTTTTGTTTGCTTGCTTTAAACAAACGACTATATGTTAAGACTGATTCTATAGCATAAGGGCTCCATTAACAAAGTCCTGGGTATGACGATAAACTGAAAAGTTTCTAATCTGACCCGGGGTGGTAGAACTGCTTACGTTTCCAGCTAAGTCAAACAGTGAAACTGTCACACACAAATAAAATATTATGAAAGTATAAAAATCAGTTATACATTTTTATATGAAAAATTCAACAATTCATCAATCAACATGAAATAATTCTTTCATGACATTAATCCGACAATGTCTTAAATTAACCTGGATCGTTTTATTTTCTAAACACGGTCAGCACATTGTGACCATATTCATAGTTAATATTATTGAGCATTTTTTTCTTTCTTATTAATAATTCTTCGATTATTTTTAAATGCTGTTATATTTGTATTATTGATGAGTATTTTACGGATAGAGTTTGGTAGGGACTCAACATTGTCGCCGATGTTGGTGCATGGCCTGGCTTACCCCATGTTCTTCTACGCTTAGGGTTATCGTATTGTATCCACTTTTCATCGCCGTACACGATACTATGAAAAAAACTTTTTTTTTTGCCGTTGAAGCAGCTGTTCACACGGGACAAGACGCCGTCCGACTTCTCTCTGCGTTAACTAGTATGGCACCTAATGCTTTGAATCATTCAAAATGCTTTCTAAGACTTCAAAACTAATACTTTCAAACATTCCGAAACTATTGTGCAATCAACTCCTAATGATTCTGCAAATTTAGCTTGCGTCTGACATGAGTCTTCTCCAATTTTTGTCTTCAAACTTTTTCGGTGTGCCAGAGCGTTCTTTATCTTCAAAATCAAAATCTTTTTTTTAAAAGCGTCTAAACCAATGTTATTTCCGACAAAGCATGGTCTCCGTAAGTCTCAACAAGAATTCTGTGTGCTTCAGCTGCATATTTTTTTTTGAATAAAGTAGTGCAGTAAAATTCCCAGCAAATACTTTCTTTGGCAGGAAATCCGACATGTTTAGTGCTATGAAAAACAAAGTTATTTACACATTGACGAAATGATATGCACTGAATTTCAAGCTTGCCTAGAGTACTTCCTTATAGATGCTTTACCATCTGAAACTATATGCTCGCAGTTCTGGGAACGTCATCTAATGTCAGATAGTTTCTATATTTGGTAATCACGGCAGTTTCGTGTCACTTTTGATAAAAAGAATATTTCGAACAAAATCAACTACAGAAAATTCCTCAGTATTTACATTATACGGACTATTGTCCTCATCTTTGTTGCCATTTGTACGACGTCTAATAATAGATTATTCTATTTGTCTCTATTTCTGAGATGAGGTAGTATTTGCAGTATTTTCATTATTCGGACTATTGTCCTAATCTTTACTAACATTTGTACGACGTTTAATAAGAGATAATTATATTTGTGTATATTTCTGAGATGAGGTAGTATTTACAGTATTTTCATTATTCGGAGAGATGTCTTCCTCTTTGTTGGCATTTGTACGACGTTTAATAATATATCATTCTATTTCTGTATATTTCTGAGATGAGGTAGTGTTTACAGTATTTACATTATTCGAACGATTGTCCTCATCTCTGTTGCCATTTGTACGACGTTTAATAATAGATCTTGCTATTTGTCTATATTTCTGAGATGAGGTAGTATTTACAGTATTTACATTATTCGGACTATTGTCCTCATCTTTGTTGCCATTTGTACGACGTTTCGGCCATTGTACGCCCCGGCTATCTTCAGGTGCTAGGAATTTCGAACCAAACCCTTTATTATAATCACTGGCAGGGCTTCCGAATATGCCGACTGTGCCTCTGCAGTGGGGTAAATCCACACCATCAATGTGGCGTTCTGGGTATGACGATAGACTGCATCTGGCAGCAAGGACTCTGACTGGCAGTCTTAGAAGAGCGTAGAATCATCTCCACAATCCTGACCTGGGATGATAGCAACTGTTCATGTCCCAGCTTTGGCCAAATAATTAACCCCCAATTTGGGGCCCAAACACTATGAAAATATTAAAATCGTTTTTCATCGTAAAAAATACCAGTAGAAAAAAAAACACTAAAAATATATTTTTGAAGAAAAATACTACAAGAAATATATATTCAAAATAAAAAAAAATTAGCAGCAACATATTTAAAAAATACTAGCAATACATTTTTGAAAAAAAAATTGGCACCAATACATTAAAAAATACTTTAAGCAATACATTTTTAAGTGAAAAAATACGATCAGCAATACACTTTTTAAAGAAAGAAATATACTAGCAGTAATATATTCTCAATGAATAGAAAAATATTACCAGCAATACATTAAAAATTACTTTAAGCAATACATTTTCTAAGTGAAAAAATACTATCAGTAAAAACCCTCTTCACAAAAATACGACAATGAAACTTGATCTATGACTGATTTCTTACATGGAATACATATTCTGTTCATACGAACCTATCCTAAAATCTTGTCGGCATTAAATAACTCATTGAGGTTGATATACCATAAAACAAAACAGACAAAACCATAATGATGTGATGTTTATTTTGAGTATTAACGTCTTTCTCAAATTTCAGTGATAATATCTTTTTTTTTTTTTTTTGTTATTTTCGGAAGTACTCTGTCAAAACAAAACTGCCACCACATCTACATTTACAACATGAAAACGTTGGTTCTTCGCATGTATCGTTTCGATAATATCTTGAGTAGGGCCTGAGACAAAAAATAGTAACATTAGTCGGTTCAGCCGTTTCGGAGTCTATAGGTAACGGACACACACAGACACATACAGGGTTCCATTTATAAATAAGTATAGATAGATAAATTTAGATATGTATTTTATTTTAATTTTTTTTCTTTTTTTTTCAATTGGAGTAGATAGACTAAACTAGCCCGGTTCACACTCCACCCACATCTATTGAACAGGTGAAGATGCTCATCCCTTGTTTCCTGTTTAAGATGCGGTTTCCGGTTTTCTCTTTTCTAATCTTCTCATTTTGTGTTTTTTTTTTTCAATTGGAGTAGGTAGACTAAACTATCGGCCGTTTCACACCCCACCCACATCTATTGAACAGGTGAAGAGGCACATCCCTTGTTTCCTGTTTAAGATGCGGTTTCCGGTTTTCTCTTTTCCAATCTCTTCATTCTTATGTAGGCCCCTGCACATCAGTGGCGTTACCGCCTTGCTCGGGGTGATATGATTAAAAAAAAAAATTAGATGTTTCCGTATATGGAAAAATTCGACATTCATTCACAAAGCGATAAGATTTTACTGTCATTTGAAATTTATTAAATTCTTTTTTAAACTGTTTTTCAGGAAATTAAACTTCTTAAAACCATTGTTATTGCGTTTTCTAGCATTGATGGCAGTTTCCTTGCAACGCTTTTTTTAAAGATATTGTGGAAAAACAGAATCTAATTATGCCATTATTTTCTTTTTAGTTTTCATTTTCTTTATCAATTCCTCCTAAGCAGGTCGATAATACCAGTACGACGCAATGGGAGTGAACGAAGATGAAAAAAAATTTAGACGGAACCGGAAACCCAATCCTAAGCAAGAAACAAGAAACAAACATCTACCCCTCATTCAAAAGACCGGAGAGGAGTGTGAACTGGACGATAGGCGATCCTACATACTCTTACTGAGAAAAAATAAATATTTGTCTATATTTCTAAGATAATGTAGTATTTACAGTATTTACATTTTTCGGACTATTGTCCTCGTTCTATTGCCATTTGTACGACGTTTAATAATGAGGACAATAGTCCGAATAATGTAAATACTGTAAATATAACCTTATCTCAGAAATATAGTCAAATGTAATGATATATTATTAAACGACGTACAAATGGCAGCAAAGATGCAGACAATAGTCCGAATAATGTAAACACTGTAAATACTACCTTATCTTAGAAATATAGACAAATAGAATTATCTATTATTAAATGTCGTACAAATAGCAACAAAGATGAGGAAAATAGTCTGAATATTGTAAATACTGTAAATACGACTTTATCTCAGAAATATAGACAATTAGAATGATTTATTATTAAGTATCTTAAAAATGGCAACAAAGATTAGGACAATACTCCGAATACTGTAAATACTGTAAATACTACCTTATCTCAGAAATATAGACAAATAGAATTATCTATTATTAAACGTCGTACAAATAGCAACAAAGATGAGGAAAATAGTCTGAATATTGTAAATACTGTAAATAATACCTCATCTCAGAAATATAGACAAATAGAATGATATATTATTAAACGTCGCACAAATGGCAACAAAGATGATGACAATAGTCCGAATAATTTAAATACTGTAAATACTACCTCGTCTCAGAAATATAGAGAAATAGAATGATCTATTAGTCAACATTGTACAAATGGCAACAAAGATTAGGACAATAGTCCGAATAATGTAAATACTGTAAATAATACCTCATCTCAGAAATATAGACAAATAGAATTATCTATTATTAAACGTCGTACAAATGGCAACAAAGATGAGGAAAATAGTCCGAATAATGTAAATACTGTGAATACTAACTCATATAAGAAATATAGACAAATAGAATGATCTATTATTAAACAGCGTACAAATGGCAACAAAGATGAGGATAATAGTCCGAATAATGTAAATACTGTAAATACTACATCATCTCAGAAATATAGACAAATAGAATGATCTATTAGTCAACATTGTACAAATGGCAACAAAGATTAGGACAATAGTCCGAATAATGTAAATACTGTAAATAATACCTCATCTCAGAAATATAGAGAAATAGAATGATCTATTATTAAACGTCGTACAAATGGCAACAAAGATGAGGACAATAGTCCGAATAATGTAAATACTGTGAATACTAACTCATATAAGAAATATAGACAAATAGAATGATCTATTATTAAACAGCGTACAAATGGCAACAAAGATGAGGATAATAGTCCGAATAATGCAAATACTGTAAATACTACATCATCTCAGAAATATAGAGAAATAGAATGATCTATTAGTCAACATTGTACAAATGGCAACAAAGATTAGGACAATAGTCCGAACAATGTAAATACTGTGAATACTACCTCATCTCAGAAATATAGAAAATAGTATGATCTATTATTAAAAGTCGTACGAATGGCAACAAAATTGAGAACAATAGTCCGTATAGTGCAAATACTGTAAATACTACCTCATCTCAGAAATATAGACAAATAGAATGATCTATTATTAAAAGTTGTACAAATGGCAACAAAGATGAGGACAATAGTCCGAATAATGTAAATACTACCTCATCTCAGAAATAATGATAAATAGAATGATCTATTATTAAACGTCGTACAAATGTCAACGAAGATGAGGACAATAGTCCGAATAATGCAAATACTGTAAATACCACCTCATCTCAGAAATATGGACAAATGCCCTAAAGTCTTTCAATAATGCACAACAGAAGCAAGGAAATAATATTTTTCAAAATTAGAAACTTTCATATTTCGCATTCTTTGGTATAGTTCCATCGTTAGAACATCCGTGTGCGAACCATTTAATCTTCTTTTGAAACTAATGACGTTGGTTGTCTGAAATCATTCCTTGCCGCAGAAAAAATTCGATTCTTGTAAAATCCAAATGATGGTTTTCTTGGCGTTTAGAATTCGTTATCCACGCTTAGAACATAAATATCTCAGTTATTTTTTTTTTATAGGAAAATTATGAAAAATCTGTTTTGCAGTAACATACAGTGTTCCTCACTCCAGATTTGGTATTTATCCAGCGAGAGAGAGAGGGGGTAGGGATAGAGAGAGGGGGAGGGAGGGAGATATATATAGAGAGAGGGAGGGAGGGAGAGAGATATAGGGAAGGAGGAAGACAGAGTGAGAGAGAGGAAGCTGCTTATGATGTCGGTCAGTAAAACCAATTTAATAAATTGCAAAAAGTGTAAGAATTTCAGTATTCTTGTCTGTGACTTGTCCCTTCAGGACGTAGGTGATCATGGCCTTCCACACCTTCCTATTCTTTGTAGCTCTTAACATCCTTTCTCGTGTTACTCCTCCCAAACTCTGCTCTGCTATCCCTTTGTTCAAGCCCATCATTTATGCCACGTGTTGCTTTCACCTATATCTCTTTCCCTCTTTATGTCCTGTGAGTATCAGATTCTCCAAGCGCTCCTCCCTCATTACATGTCCCAGAAACTTCAACAGTCTTTTGTTGATGTTAAGTATAATTTTCCATTTCGTTTCTATCCTTACCAAAACCTCGTCATCGCTAACATATTCGGTCTATGGTATCTTCAGTATTCTTCTGTTGAACCACATTTCGGCTGCTTCAAGTCTTTCCTTCATCTTTGATGAGATTGTCAAGCATTCGCTACCATATTAAAAGACAGACATCGCATAACAATCCAGTACTCTCTCTGTTTTTTTTGTTTTGTTTTTTTTTTTGTTTTTGTTTTCAACGAAATTTTCCTGTCTCTTAATACTCTGCTTAGCTTTTGGAATGTGCCTTTGGCTTTCCCAATACTCATTCGGACCTCAGTGACGCACTTTCCGTTCTCTGTTAGAACACTTCCCAGGTATTCAAATTTCGGTACCTGATTGATTTCAGTATCCCTGATTTGTAATTAGCATTTTTGGCACTTTTTTTTTTTTTTTTTATTGATGACCATTCATTCAGTTTTCTTGTAGTTTACGTTTAGTCTTTTATCGTTTTCTTTAGCTACCTTCTGTAGGGGGTCTTGTAGTTAGGTTAAGTAAAAGCTTAAGCAGCAAATATATCATTTATTCAAGTGAAATGGGTTAATATTTTTTGTTGAATGATATAGACTCACATCGACGACTTCCCTGCTGGATGCCGTCAAGGTTAATTTGAGTGGGTAATTAGGTGAGAGCTGTTAACCTAAGTGCTCGATTACTATCACAGCGTGCTAGTGACGAGATATTTCGGTGGAACATATAGCGTGTTAATAGTCATCAGCAAGCTCACACGTCAGTAAAATCAGTCACGGACACAAGTACTTATGCAATTTTGCCATTATCATCCGTTGGGGGCTACCAGTGACAATCTAATATAGGGTGGCCACTAAACGACTGAATGATATAAACCGCAGTTGAGTAACTTGGGACAACGAAGTTTGGACCATATGAAACTTGTATCGAAACATTTTAAAACGCAGTTTTAGAATCTTCTGAAGCGATGTTCTGTCGATGCCGATTTGATCAAACTTGATACTCATAAGATTCAGTCAGTCAGTTAAGTGCCATACGCGATACACGCTTGGGCTATCATGTCTCGAAAGAGACATGATTGACTGGGCAGAAGATTATCCCGCAGTAGTTTGCCATTGCTTTCTGCGGTAGACTTGTTGCCAGCCAAGGCTATAGAACCCAATCTGTCCTGTTATTAGACTCATAGCTAGAAGAGGAAGAGATGTATTATATTATTACGTAGTAATTAATGGGGGATCAGTTTATTACTCCATAACAATAGAAAACTGACCCCCCCCCCACTTTATGCCCAATAGAAGCCTTAATCATGTTTCCAACTATTATATTCAGTCAGTCAGTTAAGTGCCATACGTGATACACGCTTGGGAGATCATGTCTCGAAAAGACATGACTGACTGGGCAGAAGATTATCCCGCAGTAGTTTGCCATTGCTTTCTGCGGTAGACTTGTTGCCAGCCAAGACTATAGAACCCAATCTGTCCTGTTATTTAACCCGTAACTGGAGGGAAGAGACAGATTAATACATTTCCCAAGGGTATTTGCGCGTAAGTGAATGCAATGAATTCAACTGGAATTCGAACTCGGCTACCCGATTTCTCGTTCCGAGCTGATATCCACTGCACCACAACGCACATTAGTTGTCGAAATTTCGACTGTTTACTTAATTTACTTGGCGCCCATTGAAGATCAAACGTTTAAAATTAACAATAGGCCGACATAAGTCCTGAGAAATAACCGCATTACTATGAAATGACAGATTTGATTTATAATAAACCGCACTTATTCGGGTGCAAGGCCGCAAATATGAGAGACACTGTGAAGACTAAGATCATTAAAATGGCAAGAAAACATATAAGTATGAAAAAATATATATTTCGGGGACAACCATTTAAGTATAGTAAGTACACTCCCCCCAAATCTTTTCCTTGGATTTATTGCTGCCATATATATATATATATATATATATGATCAAAATTAAAGAATGGAAAAGACCCCGATATAACTTGCAGCATATTAAAAACAGCCAAACCTCACAACGGTAGTAAAATATGCAGATTAAACCAGGAGGAAAAATTGGTTGTTATGTTGTTCCCAGACAAAAATACATGATTAATTGAAAGAAAAGAAATTATGTCCAATTGTAAGCATACCAATAAATACGTACTACGGTGATACAATCATGGATGAAATAAGTAACTGTGGTGATACCGAGCAAAAGCGATGGACCGGATGTTTGCGCTTTCACGACCAAAAAGAAAATGACCAAAAGTCGTCGCTGCGCCGCCGGCTCCGCGCAGATGTTCCAGTTGAAAACTAAAAATTAATTAAATATTAAATTTCCAGTTAGCGAGCCTACGCGAATTTTATTTATCAGCCAATGGGAAGTCCAGAATCAAATACAAGTGTGAAATCCCAAACGAGCTGCTGTGATCCAAAAAGATGTAAAAAGCTTACACAGAAAGCATTGACAGGCAGACCGACTCGAAGAGAGGAGTGTAATCAATATCTCCCTGACCCAAGTCAAGCGGCTACTATGTTCGCCTCCCTTACCTCCTTCCTCCTTCCCTGCCTCAAAAACTACTTACTGGCCTAAGGAGCGAATACATCAAAGACATTCCTTACTTACACACTCCCAAATTCGTAAGCATTAATTCTCTTTCAGCATTTTATTGCCATGAACATTTTAACCTCCGTTGGACCTACACTTCATGTATTACTTCAATTGTAAAAACATTAATTGATATGTGTTATATATAAAATGTTATCTTTTTTTTTTTTTTTAATCATATCACCCCGAGCAAGGCGGTAACGCCACTGATGTGCAGGGAGCTACGTAAGAGTGAAAAGATTGGAAAAGAGAAAGCCGGAAACCACATCCTAAACAGGAAACAAGGGATGAGCCTCTTCACCCGTTCAATAGACGTGGGTGGAGTGTGAACCGGGCGATAGTTTAGTCTATCTACTCCAATTGAAAAAAAAAGAGGAAAAGAATGGAAATGAGTAAAAGATTGGAAAAGAGAAAGCCGGAAACCACATTCTAAACAGGAAACAAGGGATGAGCCTTTTCACCCGTTCAATAAACGTATCTTTCAACTCAATTTGCTTTTCTTGGTTTATAACCTTTCTTTATGGCTTATAGTGGGCTATCTACAACAAGGCCAAATTCCGTTAACCTGCAACAGTATACAGCTACCCTTCACTAGAACGGACTCTCCAGTATAAACAGGGAAAATAATAAATGCCCCACTGCAGATCCTCAAGGACGCACTGACGGACAGCTTTCACCGCTGCGTCAGTGCGCTTAGAACGTTTTCCGGGAAAATCGCTGATTGGTCCAGTTCTTCCAAATCGAGTGATTAGCTTCTGAATCTTAGCTAGAAGCTACTCTGATATTAAAATGATACCGGTTTTTTTTCTCTGAGTTTGAATAACCGATTTTAAACTGGAATTAAAAAAAACTTAATGAGTTTTACTCGTTGCTAGACATCCTACGTGGCTATTTTAATCTTCAAGGAATTCTCTAGAACCTGAAAAAAATCATAAAAAAATTAAAAACGAACAAGTTATGACTTCTTCAAATCACTCAGTTTTTCAGTGGCTACCCAATCATTCTACACAACAGAAATGCAGAAAAACATATTAACAAACTAAATGAATTTTGCAAAATCTGGATAATAGTAACAACAAGCAATTTCTACACTATTTTAGCATCACGCAAGAAAAAATTGTAAGAATAATAATAAAAAATTAGGATTTTTTTTCTGTATTACGTTCAGTGAAACATTTCCAAAGAAAAGGTGGCTGCCCAAATATCTAAACTTATTTATAAATGGAACTTTGTCTCTGTGTGTGTCTGTGTGTGTGTCTGTGTGTGTGTGTGTCCGTTACCTATAGACTCCGAAACGGCTGAACCGATTTTCTTGAAAATTTACACAGTTGTACTATAAGCGTCTGCGAGTGTTCTTAGCTAGGGTTTGTGTCGAGGTAACCCCGATAAATATCGAAAATCGACAATCGAAAAAATCGGGTTATAGAAGGAGTGGTCCGATTTTAATGAAATTTGGTACACTCATAGACAAAGACATAAGAAACGATATTCAGAAGTTTCAAGGTTGCAATTCTTACAAAAGTGCAGAAAAATATATAAGGCAAGATGTCTGTGTGTGTGTCTGTTTATCTGCCTGTATGTCTGTATATTTTTCAGCCCTTTTATTTTAGTTTTTGCTTCGAGTTTGACTCTAAGTAAGTATAATTGTAGTTCTTAGTCTCAGCCATGATGCTATTTACTCAGAGGACTTATTTAGCCTTCAAAATTCAGTTTACGACGAAAAAAACTTATTTGATATCGATACCAGGAAATCAAAATTTGACTTACATCCATTCATTTTTCTTTCAGTCTACAGTTTCGCTTTAACTGGAAACAACTATTGCTTTTTAGTCTTTCGTGTCAACGTCCAAAGAGTCTGAGCTCCAGGACCATGGATTAGTTTTAAAGCTTTCATTACACCCGAGCAACGCCGGGCTATACTGCTAGTAATTTATATATATTAGGTTGTCCTGGAAGTTTATGCTGATTTTTAAGGGAAATTAAAACACAAAAATACTCATGCCATTAAATATATATTCAACCAAATATAAACCATTTTGTTGTACAAACCTTTCTCCGATTTGAACTTAAATGTTTCGTCATCCCAGAATTTCGGTGCTTTCCCGGCAAAAAAATCATTTATTCAAAGAATTAAAATTTTTACCACTGAGATTATTTTGCAAGGTCCTAAAGAAATGAAAATCCGAAGGATCAATGTCTGGCAAATGTGGTGGATGGCCAAGGTGCAGCAATTTCGCCAAAGAAATATGAGGTCTGGCATTATCCTGATGGAAAACAATGCCTTTACTGTTTGCCAATTCTGGGCGTTTTTCGTGACTTGCTGCCTTTAATTAGTCCAGTTGCAAGCAGTACTTTTCAGAATTAATTGACAGATCACTTGGCAGAAGCTCATAGTACAGGATTCCTTTCCAATTCCACTAGATGCACAGCATGACTTTCGTAGGATGAAGACCTGATTTTGGGTTGGCTAAAGTTGGCTCATGCCAGGATCTTTGTCGCTGAACATTATTGTAAATAGTTCATTTCTTATCACCCATCACAACTTTTGGTTTTCATTGCGTTTCTGTTTAAGTTGTGAAAAGAAACGAAAGCGATATTGTTTGATTGAAAGAAGCCCCTGCGATGTTAGGTGCTTCAACAATTCACCTTTGAATAGGGCCTCTAGTACTTTACCAAAAAAAAAATCGAAGGCTAAAAAACCGATAGTTAGCCAGATGCTTCACCTGAGTTCTTAAAGACTAAAACAACAGATGAGGATTTGCAATAAGGAGGAAAACAAAAAAAGAGGCTGCGAAGCATTTAGCGAGTTCGTGTGCACATTTCTTAATGACAATTACAGAGATACCATCAGGTTCACTTGCATTTTAGGCATCCAGATTAGATCAGAAACCACTAAAGGGGTTATATGCTCGCTACCAAGTGGAAAGTTAGACAAAAGTTTTCTAGATGAGTCAAAAGTGGAACTTGAAGAGAATTTATAGGTGAAATATTCTGATTTATCAGCAGATGTTAATACTTCAAATTGACTGAAAAGAGGAAGCATCGAAAACTTCAGTCAGTTAAGTGCCATACGAGATACACGCTTGGGCGATCATGTCTCGAAAGAGACATGACTGACTGGGCAGAAGATTATCCCTCAGTAGGTTGCCATTGCTTTATGCGGTAGACTGGTTGTCAGCCAAGGCTATAGAACTCAATCTGTCCTGTTATTAAACTCATAGCTAGAGGCAAAAGAGATGTATTAAATTATTACGTAGAAATTAGTGGGTGATCAGTTTATTACTTCATAACAATAGAAAACCGATCCCCCACTTTATGACCAGTAGAAGCTTTAATCATGATTCCAACTATTATATTCAGTCAGTCAGTCAAATGCCATACGTAATACACGCTTTGGACGATCATGTCTCGAAAGAGACATGACTGACTGGGCAGAAGATTATCCCGCAGTAGTTTGCCATTGCTTTCTGCGGTAGACTGGTTGCCGATCAAGGCTTTAGAACCCAATCTGTCCCGCTATTTAACCCATAACTGGAAGGAAGAGACGGATTAATACCTTTCCCAAGGGTATTTGCGCGTAAGTGAATACAATGGATTGAACTGGAATTCGAACTCGGCTCCCCGAGTTCTTGTTTCCAGCCGATATCCACTGTACCACAACGCACATTACTCTTGTTTAATGCACTATTATGAAACCGCGAGTAATCACGAGAAACGCCAGTTATTAGATGCAATACGGTTCCTTCTTCTCTCCGAATACAAAGACTTAGCTCCTTCGATGATGGATTTTATATCCGTTATACGCAGCTACAAACCGGCGTCTGTTTCTGCTAATGCCTGAGTTATATCATGTGAGTTATTCCCAATAAATGTCATGATTTGGTCGTCATTTCTAGTGGGGTGTGTCTGTCTGAGCGTTCTTTATCAATAAGGTTACGATCACCAATTCTAAACTTAGCGAAACACTTCCTTACAGTTCTATCAGCTAAATCACCTTCACCGTACGAAGTACATAACTTTTTTGTTGCTCGTGGGGCAAAAAAAAAAAAAAAAAAAAAAAAAAGCATCAAGTGTCTAAAATGAACTTTATAACCTTTCATTTTCATAGAGTGCAAAATTGACACGAATTAAGTAATTTTAAACTTTCTTTCTCGGGAGATAATTTAAAATGCACCCTAATCGTAAACGTAAGTATATAAAGTCTGTCGATAAATTTGATGTGTTCTAACGTGTTAGGACCTGAAAGACTAAAAATCTTCATGAACGTTCTGGACAACACACGCTCAGTCAATAACACGCTCAAATCTGCCTTCCTCCACCGTATGTAGATAGCTTAGAGGTAGAATCTCCGGTTTTTATGAATCTATAAAACACTCAAGGCAAAGGGTAACTAAATGTGAATAGTACGGACGTAAGAGGATAAGTTAGGAAATGAAGATTTTTGTTTTGTTTCAGCCTAAGTAATGCGATACCGCTACTGATGAGTAGGGGCTACATAAACTTTTTAGGCAGGAAGAGGGTGAAGAGAAAGATGAACCAGCTACAGTGGGTGAAATAGAAAGGGCAAGAGAAGAGAAAGATGAACCAGTGTGTGTGTGTGTGTGTGTGTGTGTGTGTGTGTGTGTGTGTGTGTGTGTGTGTGTGTGTTTATGGTATATATGTGTGTGATTGACAGTTGGGACTATTTAAAGCAGACTGATATCATCAGACTAGAAAAAGGTCCCAACTGTCAATCACATATATATTTACCATACATGGTCTAACACACACACACACACACACACACACACACACACACACATATATATATATATATATTGCAGATAAATGTAATTTGTCACATGCAGATTGATGTTATATTCAGTTTCATCCGCACCCCGACTTAAAAAAAAAAAAAAGAAGTGGGTGGTATTTTTCTTTTTTAATCCAACCCTCTTTTTTTGTAACTTCCTGTGTATGGATATGTTGGGCTTCTTCCGGTATAGAAATATTGTACCATATTTGAATTAATAAATTTTTGTTTTTGATCGTTGCTGATGAAGCGAGAATTTTCTCGCTGAAATGGCCATTCAGAGAAATTTAATTTGGCAATTTTTTGACATACTAGATATATATATTTAGCTCTGTAAATAGATAATACTATTTACATCGAGACCTCCACCTTGATCAGTTTTAATATTACTAAAAAGAATATTAATAGGATCGGGTTTTAGGGATTTTACTTTTTGCTTATCCTTTTTTATTTAAAAATATCTATACATTTTATACATATATATAAAAAATATAGTATGCTATATTAATGGGTTAAAGTGGTCAATATCAGAGATAGGACATATATAAATTCAAAAGTGGACCATGAAGTCAACACTCAGAGGCGACAATCAAGACTCAGAGGCAACATGATAAAAACAAACGTCCGGCCTTTAGCATAAAACAGACTGTTGCCTCTGGGTGTTCACGTCAATGTCCCTTTATATATATATATATATATATATATATATATATATATATATATATATATATATACTGTTAAATATAAGAGACAATGAATGTCTATTATGTTTAATCATGAGCCGTTCTAAACATCGTATTTTGGCTTTAATTTCAGGTGAAAATAAAGACAAAAATTCACCAACATTTGGATAATTTTTTATTAAATTGGTTCTAAGCTTTTGACTCACATGAGCCATCTTCAGAGAGGTTACAAGGACGTCAACATAAAAACATCCACCATCAAAGACGATTTTATTTTTTGTTGGCATAACACTTTGCTAAGCAATAATAACAGTTACCAAATAGCAAACGCAGTTCTTCAATTTGTAATGCGGTTCTATGACGTTACACCGCGTGAGAGCACGAAATGTCAACAAAACCATATATTTAAGTGCAATGTAATGTGTTATGACCAGATTTTAACGTGATTTTATTAAGTGTGGGTTGTTTGGATTTAATGTAGATGGTCTCCAATATCTGAAGGTTCTTTTTACTGTGTGTATAAGTGAGGATTATTGTATTGTTGACTAAAATCTTTCTGATATTACCTACACGGCTATATTTTTCTAAGAAATCTTGTTTAATTGTACTCTGATCAGAAAGGTGACAGGACAGTCTACGGGAGAGCGTGGTTGTAGTAAAAGTAATATATGTAGTGGGTTTATTATTAGTACCAGAGATACAATCTCTGAACGGGCATGTAAATTGGCATACTACATTGGTTTTTTGTAGAGGATTTAGCTGAGTGCTTGTAGGGTTATTAGAGTCTATGAGGTCAATTGTTTTGAATTTTTTATAATATATGATGAGCTTAATTTATTGGTTTAACATTTATATATATATATATATATATATATATATATATATATATATATAATTTGTCTCTGTGTGTCCAAAGAAGGTTGATTACGAAGAACCGACAAAATCTGTTTAACTGTCTGAAGTTCATACCGTTTTTATTTTGTTCAAGTAATTTCGACATTCGCAGTCATTATCAAGAACTGATGTGACACTTGTTTGGCGGGTAAATGTCCTTTGTATGTAACCTGGTATTCTTTGGGAAGTCAGCTGTTTGATATAGTCTAGCATGACGTCCTGTGTAACGGCTACTGGGAATGAAGCAATCCATAGACACAATGACCATGTCAGTCATGTCTCTTTCGAGACATGATCGCCCAAAGCGTGTATCACGTATGGCACTTAACTGACTTGATTAGCGGCAAAATATCGTCATTTTACATTTGAAATGGCTAGATGTAACCGTCAGTTCTATGCTAACTGTTTCTTCTCCCACCCTTGTTTGTTCCTTTTCAATAAATACTTTCATGGTAACTGTTAGAATGAACTCGTTGTTATTGCACGTAAACTTTATGAATTTAAGCGCAGTACTAGATGTGCCTTGTGGTGCAGTGGATATCGGCGCGGAACGAGAAACCAGGTAGCCGAGTTCGAATTCTAGTTAAATCCATTGTATTCACTTACGCGCAAATACCCTTGGGAAAGGTATTAATCTGTCTCTTCCTCCCAGTTATGGGTTAAATAACAGGACAGACTGGGTTCTATAGCCTTGATCGACAACCAGTCTACCGCAGAAAGCAATGACAACCTAATCTTCTGCCCAGGGATAATCTTCTGCCCAGTCAGTCATGTCTCTTTCGAGACATGATCGCCCAAGCGTGTATCACGTATGGCACTTAACTGACTGACTGACCAGATTGTTGATAAAGTCTCATCAACTCATAGTTAAATTGGCGAGATGTAAGGGCAAATTCTATGCTAACAGTTTCTTTTCTCGCACAAACTGACTTATGGAACTCTCTTTCTGCTCCTTGCTTTCCAGTTCAGTTTGATCTTTAAAAAATAAACGCAATGTCAATCGTTATTTACTGCATGTCTGATTACTCTTTTTTTTCTTTTCTTTTTGTTCTCGCTACTTAATAATGTTTTTCTTTTTTCTTATACTATATAGCCCGGCGTTGCTCGGATGTAATGAAAGTTTTAAAACTAATCCATGGTCCTGGAGCTCAGACTCTTTGGACGTTGGCACGAAAGACTAAAAAGCAATAGTTGTTTCCAGTTAAAGCGATACCGTAGACTGAAAGAAAAATGAATGGATGTAAATCAAATTTTGGTTTCCTGGTATCGATATCAGATTTTCTGCACTATTGTAAGAACTGCAACCTTGAAACCTCTGAATATCGTTTCTTATGTCTTTGTCTATGAGTGTATCAAATTTGATTAAAATCGAACCACTCCTTCTATAACTCGATTTTTTCGATTATCGATTTTCGATATTTATCAGGGGTACCTCGACACAAAACCTAGCTAAGAACACTCGCAGGCGCTTATAGTACAACTGTGTAAATTTTCAAGAAAATTGGTTCAGCCGTTTCGGAGTCTATAGGTAACGGACACACACACACACACACACACACACACACACACACTGACAAAGTTCCATTTATAAATAAGTTTAGATATTCCCACTTAGCAAACCCCCTTATGTTTTAGTGGCTTTAATACCTTGCATGGGGCGACATGATAAAAAATATCCAAAAGAAAAAAGACTTATCTACTTGTAATGAAAGCAATGCGTATAACCTATTTAACGAATTTTTATGAATGTAGAGTAGAACAAAGACAGAGAGTGATGGTGAAGGAGCTAAAAGTATTTAAACATAGAGAGGTAGATATAGTAAGCTAGGGTTACTGAAGCCATGAAAAGACTTAACACTTAAAAGAAAAAATATATTTCGTACTGGCAACATAAGAGCTATCGGTGCGGAAAGCAGAATTTGCAAAATGATTTCAAGTTATAGTCTAGTTAATTGCATTTACTTGACACTAATACATTTGGTATGAATCCACCCCCCTGCTATAGGTTAAACAGTAGGGTATTCTTTGCCCTCAATCTTTGGCTGGCTGCCAGTTTTGGAGAAAAAAACAATTTTAACATTTAGCACTCTGTATGATTATATAAATATTACTCCCCCTTTTATTGTTTATGGAATCCTCTCAATATATATATATATATATTTTTAAATCGTTTCTCCCAGAGCAAGGCGGTAATGCCACTGATGTGCAGGGGGCTACATAAGTATAAAAATATTAATTAGAAGAGAGTGCAGAGGAAGAAGAACCAGTTAGAAAGAAGCAATAGAAAGATGAGAATGCAGGTGTGATGACAGTTTCAAATGTGGTGAGAAAGGAAAGGATATACGGTGTGGGGAAAGAACTAGAGTCAAGTGGTTAATAGATGAGTATTGACATTGCATTTAAATTCCTGGAGGTTGTAGCCGTCAGGAAAGCAAGAATATGGGAACGCGTTACACAGGCGGGAAGTGCGAGAGAAGAAGCTGCAGGAGTAGAATTGTCGTCTGCATTTGGCTATCCTAACTGTGAATGGGACCCAGTTGCCAATCTGGTTGCATGAGTAAATACCTGTTGCAGAGGCACCAGTAACTTAAGTTCGTCCGAGCAGAAGCCCCATGAAAGTATTTATAGAACAGACAAACGGAGGCCACATTTCGTCGGTGGGGAAGTGGTTGGAGTCGAGCCGCCAAGTCGGTACCTATCACATTACTACATCTCGTCGGTGGGGAAGTGGCTGTAGTCAAGTAGTGTAGTGTAGTATATATTAAGTCAATATATTTGAAATTGCTCTCGCCTGGCTCTCGATTTCATTCAGGATTGTTTTAGGTGTTGCTATAGTAAACAACCAAGAAATTCAGATTTAACTTGCACTGGCAGGACTAACATCTTGCTTGGAGAAAATAGTCACCTACAGGGGTTTCTTTCAGAAGAAGTCATAAGAGATAATAAAGAAAAGGAAACTGTGGAGAGCCATCTTCGGGCAGAAATATAGTATAAATATCAGGTTCAGTTATAAACAATTTTCGTTTTTGGCAAAAAATTCTAATGACGAAAGTATTGGCTAAACTAACCGTTCCAAAACTATATAATAAGTGATGAAAAGTGGATTACATACAACAATGTTCAACGAAGAAGACTGGATAAACAAAATTGTAATGATGAAATTATCGTCCAAACTAACCGTTCCAAAACTATATAATTAGTGATGAAAAGTGGATTACATACAACAATGTTCAACGAAGAAGACTGAATCAACAAAATTGTTATGATGAAATTATCGTCCAAACTAACCGTTCCAAAACTATATAATAAGTGATGAAAAGTGGATTACATACAACAATATTCAACGAAGAAGACTGAATAAACAAAATTGTAATGATGAAATTATCGTCCAAACTAACCGTTCCAAAACTATATAATAAGTGATGAAAAGTGGATTACATACAACAATGTTCAACGAAGAAGACTGGATAAACAAAATTGTAATGATGAAATTATCGTCCAAACTAACCGTTCCAAAACTATATAATAAGTGATGAAAAGTGGATTACATACAACAATGTTCAACGAAGAAGACTGGATAAACAAAATTGTAATGATGAAATTATCGTCCAAACTAACCGTTCCAAAACTATATAATAAGTGATGAAAAGTGGATTACATACAACAATGTTCAACGAAGAAGACTGGATAAACAAAATTGTAATGATGAAATTATCGTCCAAACTAACCGTTCCAAAACTATATAATAAGTGATGAAAAGTGGATTACATACAACAATGTTCAACGAAGAAGACTGGATAAACAAAATTGTAATGATGAAATTATCGTCCAAACTAACCGTTCCAAAACTATATAATAAGTGATGAAAAGTGGATTGCATACAACAATGTTCAACGAAGAAGACTGAATAAACAAAATTGTAATGATGAAATTATCGTTCAAACTAACCGTTCCAAAACTATATAATTAGTGATGAAAAGTGGATTACATACAACAATGTTCAACGAAGAAGACTGAATAAACAAAATTGTAATGATGAAATTATCGTCCAAACTAACCGTTCCAAAACTATATAATTAGTGATGAAAAGTGGATTACATACAACAATGTTCAACGAAGAAGACTGAATAAACAAGGATAAATCTCTACAAGTGACCTCCAAAACTGAGTTTCATTCAAAAAGGTAACGTTGCCTGTGTTGTAGAATAAATGGGTTATTATTTATGTAGAGTTTTTAGACGCAATGGAGAGCATTTATACGCCTAATAGTTCTAATGCGTCCATATAAGGTTTCTTCTACCCATTATGTTCCCTTAATAATTCAGAATAAATTTGGTGTACACTAACATACCTTAGTTTTGACACGGCTGTGGCAGAATGCACAGTGAATGAAAAGAAAAAAAAAGTTGTTCTCTTCCATGACTAAGCAAGGCCACAGACAAAAAGAACAAGAGAGGAAAAA
This sequence comes from Ascarosepion bandense, assembly GCA_037127315.1. Classification (NCBI taxonomy): domain Eukaryota; kingdom Metazoa; phylum Mollusca; class Cephalopoda; order Sepiida; family Sepiidae; genus Ascarosepion; species Ascarosepion bandense. The sequence continues at coordinate 257,176 of JBBBDQ010000599.1, forward strand.
ATTGGAACTCGATTGGTCTGTTCTACTCTAACCGCCCTATTCACCTGACCTCCCACTGACCGATTATGACCTTTTCCGATCGTTTCGATGGAGTGAGAAAGTCTGTCTTACGAAAACGAGATTCAAGAGATCATCGAAAATATTTTCACATCGAAGCCTGCGGAACTTTGTCGATATTTCTGAGATTAACTATTGTATCTATTTAAACTATTCACACTGTTCGCACTGATATTCTTATCTTTTTTGTTTCCAAGGATAAAAGTGTTGGGTAAAGTAATGCAGTCACTTAATCTAATGAGTTGTGAGTTCAAAACCTGTCTGCAGCAGAGGTGAACAGAAATTTGAGAATTAAGTTATTAAAGGGAATTAACTGAAAATGAGATATCCTAAAAAGCATGACACGTGGAAGCAGAACAATCTACCCATGTGGACTAAATAAAGGATTCATTTCAAAATTCCAAAGTATATCACCTGAAGATGAGTTGAGTTACTAAAGGGAATTAATTGAAACTGAGATATCCTTAAAAGGCATGTCATTTGGAACTAGAACAATCTATCTCAGTGGACTAAATAAAGGGTTCAGTTCAAAATTCCAAAGTATATCACCTGAAGAAGATTTGAGTTACTAAAGGGAATTAACTGAAACTGAGATATCCTAAAAAGGCATGGCACGTAGAACTAGAACAATCTACCCCATTGGACTGAATAAAGGGTTAGGTTCCAAATTTTAATGTATGTCACCTGAAGTAGACCGGAGCGTACAACAGACGAAACATCGTGAATCTTGCAATAAACGTGAGGACAACAGTTCCAAAAATGTAAATAGTGTAAATACCTTCAAAGTTTTACTTGAAAGTCACAAGTCATTACAAATTAATAATGAATATAAAATTGAATAAAATGTTTAATATAGAATTGTCTATAATGTATTTTTCGGAGGCTAATTATATAATAATGCAATTAAATAAAACTACAAATTAAATCGCTGTAAAAGGAATTATATTTAAATCTTATTTTTAACACTACGACGTACAAATTAAAATTAACTTTACTGGTAAAAACTACCTTTTATAGACAAAAACGGAAGCCTGATTCAAGAATTCGTTGAAAACATATTTAAATCAAATCCTGCTAAATATTACTCAAAATCTATCGACGAGCTGTGTGATAAGTGTCAACAAGTCATTGCAGATAATGGCAAATATGTAATTAAAAAGAAATGTCAGTCAGTTAATTGCCATACGAGATACAAGCTTGGGCGATCATGTCTCGAAAGAGACATGACTGACTGGGCAGAAGGTTATCCCGCAGTAGGATGCCATTGCTTTCTACGGTAGACTGGTTGCTGAACCAAGGCTACAGAATCCAATCTGTTCGATTATTTAACCCATAACTGGAGGGAAGAGACGGATTAATACCTTTCCCAAGGGTATTTGCGCGTAAGTGAATGCAATGAATTCAGCCTCGGCTCCCCGATTTCGAGTTCCGAGCCGATATCCACTGCACCACAACGCACATCCGATGAAACGTAAGTTACTTTATTCATTAAAGAATAAAGTCAACAGACTAAAAACGGAAATTAATTTGGACTCAAGCAAATAAAAACGGGTTACTTTATAACAGCGACTGTTTTTATCAAGATTCGCAGGTCTGCATTCCATTGGTAGCAGTGTAAGAAAATCGTTTTTTTTAAAAAAAATACCGTTATATGCAACCCCCAAGTTTATAAATAGTAAGCGGCAGACCGAGTCTTGCTGGCGCATGTTGAGCTCCAGTTGTCTTTGTGCTCGCTCCAGTTGTTACCCGTTTCTACTCTAATGCAGATTAATTTCGATTTCTCAAGTAAAGGATGAGTAGCAAGATAAAGAGAAGCGGTTAGAGAGGAAGAAAATACCAGCTGTCGAGTTTACGAATAAAATGTGGTTCAGAAACACACGCACATGAAAGTAATTAGCAATCGGTGTAACAAAAAGCTGTTCTCCTTATCCCTAGCAGAGGATATGCAGGTGCAATGAATGAACAACATGGCGTCTGAGCACGAATCGCGAATCTAAGCGCCATTAGCTTCTTAAAATATTTTCCGCAGTATAGGCGTATATATTATTTTACGTTTTTTCCCCCAGAACAGGACGAATTAACGTGTTTATAAAATAAGTTCTAATTGTGGATTGAACCCCAAATATTTGGGCATCCTGTTATATTCTCGAGTAACGAGTCTATCGCGATCTTATAACGCCCAGCAATATCAATTTAAAATTTTATCTTTTCCTAAACTAAATGTGATTATTAAATAATTCTTCTGTTAGAAGACTTCTCAGGTATTTAAACTTCTATACCTTCTGTAGTTGGGGTTTTGGGCTCCTTTTTTTTTTTTACTGATGACCATGCATTTTCATGTAGTTTATCTGTAGTCCTTTCTTTCTGCTTTCTTCATCTCTTATTCTTTCGGAGGTTTTGTAGTTTCCTTTCCGTGTCTGATATCAACACCGTATCATCTGCATATTTTAGACTAGCAGTATAGCCCGGCGTTGCTCGGGTGTCATTAAAGCTTTAAAACTAATCCATGGTCATGGAGCTCAGACTCTTTGGACGTTGGCACGAAAGACTAAAAAGCAATAGTTGTTTCCAGTTAAAGCGAAACCGTAGACTGAAAGAAAAATGAATGGATGTAAGTCAAATTTTGATTTCCTGGTATCGATATCAAATTTTCGGGGTTAACTATTTGGCCATAGTTAGGACTCTAACAGATGCTACAACTCCGGGTCAGGGTTGACCTGGGAACAACAGTAATTAAGAGGCGGTTCCATGCTCCTCACAACCTCCCAATCAGAGGCCTTGCTGCCGGATGCAGTTTACTGTCATACCCAGGACCAAACTTGAAAGAGACATCATCGTCTAAGCGTATATCATGTGTGGCACTTGACTGACTGACTGATAGTAAAAGAAAGTAAGAAGAAAGGACCATTAACTGAAAAAAGAATGCATGGTCGGCAGCAAAAGAGGCATCCCAAGATGTGAGCTACAAATTGGAGACGGCAAAATGAAACATGTATAGAAACTTCGCTATGAAATGATTTGTTTGAACATTATTTTTGATCGATACTCGTCTTTAAGTAAATATTCTGTTTATAATCAAACAGTATTATATATTTATTCTATTGGCCTGATTATTTACGATAAACATTATGTTACGGAAATTAACGAAGATTAACGAAACTTGGTTATAAACAACCGACAATTTGAAATGATTTGTTTGAACATTATTTTTGATCGATACTTGTATTTAAGTAGATATTATGTTTATAGTCAAACAGTATTATATATTTATTCTATTGGCCTGATTATTTACGATAAACATTATGTTACGGAAATTAACGAAGATTAACGAAACTTGGTTATAAACAACCGACAATTCGAAATGATTTGTTTGAACATTATTTTTGATCGATACTGATTTAATATTTATGGGGTCTATAAGCCAAGTATGATATTCATAACGTCATCCGCCAAGTGTTCTATTTATAGGATCCATTAATCAAAGATTATATCGATAGGCTCTATTAGCCTCATGTAATATTTATTATGTCAATCAAAAAAGTGTACTATATATTATTAATTTTATATTTTGGCTATACAATACCTCTGTAATATTGTAATATTATTATGGATTCCGAGTGAGGAACCGCACAAAATAATGAACAACAAAAACAAATATGGAGATAGAAAAGTAGGTTATATTGAACGTAATATACAAATTTGAACGCATGTAGGTAAATCCAGTAATACTATTATTAATAAATAACTATATACAAGTCTTGAATTGAAGTCGTGGAAATACTATATCCGTGTATATTATTCTAGCTGAGTGGAGCTCAGAGCTAGTCTGACTTCAGATGCGGTAGTCTGTGGGTAACTTCGGTATGTCTCGGTAATTACGTATCAGTTCCGGTACCCTCCGATAACTCTAATGGATCTCTTGTAGGTTGCCGCCCCTTGCCTTAAGCTCTCACAAAATCAGTGAATACTAAAAGTGTGTTTAATGAAATATACGTTTCTATCGGCTCAGAATGAAAAACCGGAGAGCCGAGTTCGAATTCCAGTTGAATTCGTTTCATTCACTTACGCACAAATGCACTTAGGAAAGGTATTAATTCATCTTTTCTCCCTCCAGCTATGGATTGAATAGCAGAACAGATTCAGTTCTATATTTTTGGTTAGCAACCAACCTACCGCAGAAAATAATGGCAACCTACTGCAGGAAAATCTTCTGCCTAGTCAGTCATATCTCAAAAGAAAATGGTCACCCAAGTGTGTTTCACGTATGGTACCATATTGGCTGATGAATATAATATGTGGAAACTTAATTAAACCTGCTACTGAGCATAAAGTTGGGGATTGATTTTCTATTATCATGAAGTAATAAATTGGTCCCCTAGAATTAGTACAAATTAATATAATAGAAAACAAATTCAATTATAGTTTTTGTTGGACGCAAAGTGGGGGATCTGTTTTTTATTGTTTGAAGTATTAAACTGATCCCCTACTAATTACTACTTATTAATATAACAATATAATATAATATAATCCACCTATCTTCCTCCAGCCATTGGTTGAATAGCAGGACATACTGGGTTCTATAGCCTTGGTTGGCAACCAGTCTACTGCAGAAAGAAATGGCAGTAGGAGGAAAATTTTCTGCCTAGTCAGTCATGTCTCGAAAGAGACATGCTCAACCAAGCATGTATCACGTATGGCACCAAACTGACTGACTTTCAAAATGATGTTGCCGTCTTTTTGTATAATAAAATTTGACACACCCAAAACGAGGTTTTACAAATTGTTGAATCATTTGATAATAAGTGAAAGAAAAAAAGGCGTCAACACGTCTAAAAATGAACGAATAAAACATTTTATTTATGAGAATTTAAATTTTCATTTATTAAACTTTTTACTCTCCTGCCCCGAAAGCATTTTAAAAAGTCTTCCTTCTCGAATTAAACAGACGTTTTCAACGATTACTTTTAACCTTACTCAGATTCTTTTTCATAATCAACGCGTGAAATATTTTTTTGTAATAAACACGTGAAATATTAATTCTAACACCAAATATTAACACTAAAAGCAGATGAAGCTAAAATAAGCTCGAATCTCGTTTTTTAATTACCATTCGTCTCCGAGGATGTACGTTGTGGTGCAGTGGTTATCGGCTCGGAACAAGAAATCACAGAGCTGAGTTCGAATTCCAGTTGAATTCCATGCAAAATACCATTGGGAAAATATTAATCCGTCTCTTCCCTCTAGCTATGGGTTAAATAACAGGCCAAATTGAGTTCTTTAATCTTGGTCGGCAACCAACCTACCGCAGAAAATAATGGCAAACTACTGCGGGAAAATCTTCTTCCCAGTCAGTCTTGTCTCTTTCGAGACATGATCGTCCAAAGCGTGTATCCCGTATAGCTCTTAACTAACTGACTGACTGACTAGATTGGCAACAAGGTCTCATCAATTCACTGTTGAATTGGATAGATGTAACTCTAAGTTTTATACTAACAGTTTCTTTTCACGCACTTCTCGTTTGTGGAACTCTCTTCCGGATCTATGCTTTCCAGCCAAATTTGATCTGTTGACATAAAGAGGGGGGTCTGTTTTCTATTGCTATGAAGTAATAAACTGATCCCCCAATAATTACTACTGATTACTATAATAATATAATATAACCCATCTCTTCTCCCTCCAGCTATGTGTTGAATAGCAGGACAAATTGAGTTCTATAATCTTGGTTGGCAAACAACCTACCGCAGAAAATAATAGCCATCTACTGCGGAAAAATCTTCTGCCCAGTAAGTCATGTCTTTTTCGAGACATGATCGCCCAACCATGTATGGCGTATGGCACTTAACGGATTGACTGAATATGATAACTGAAAAAGTAATTAAAGCTTCTACTGCGCATAAAGTGGGGGATCGGTTGTCTATTGTCATGAAGTTATAAACTGATCCCCCTAAAATTAGTACAAATTAATATAATCGGAAACGAATACAACTAAAGATTCCGTTGGACCTAAAGTGGGGGGTCTTTTTTCTATTGTTATGAAGTAATAAACTGATTCACTACAAATGACTACTTATTAATATAATAATATAATCCATCTCTTCTCCCTCCAGCTATGGGCTAAGCAACAGGACAGATTAGGTTCTATAGTATTAGTTAGCAAACAACTACGGGAAAATTTTTTGCCTCTTCAGTCATGTCTCTTTCGAGACATGATCACGCAATCGTGTATCACGTATGCTACTTAACTGACTATTACTTTTTTTTTATAATCGTGTGGCCCCAAGCAAGGCATTTTACTGCCACTGTTGTGCAGGGGCTTACATAGGAGGAATGTTATGAGAAGGAGTGAGAGGTTGCAGGGGGTGTCAGGAAGAGAGTAGGAGAAGGAAGAGAATACTGATGAGAGAAGAAAAAAGCATGAGAGAAAGGATGTAAGTTAGTGAGACAGGAGATGACTATTGACTTTACATTTGAATTTTTGGAGATTGTAGCTGTCGGGAAAGCAAGTATGTGGAAGGGAATTCCACAAGCGGGAAGTGCGAGAAATGAAGCTGCTGGAATAGAATTTGCGTTTACAATTTATTGGCTTCACAGTAAAAGGGTGGGACCTAGTTGCTAATCTTGTGGCTCGAGGAAATTCATATATAGGGGGTACTAGTGAGCTAAGTTCATCTGAGCAGAAGCTGTGAAAGTATTTGTAGAAGAGACACAGGGAAGCCACACTGCGTCGGTGAGAAAGCGACTGTATCCTAGCTGTCAAGTCGGGATCGATCACATTACAGATTCTCCGTTGGATTTGGTCGAGGACACCTAGGTGGATAGCAGGAGTACCGGACCAGATATGGCAGCAGTATTCAATGCATGGGCGGATAGTAGATTTGTATTTGTGCAGGATTGTTTCGGACGGGAAAAACTTTCCGGCCCTACACAGAGAACCGACTTTAGATTGCGTTTGTGAAATTTTAAACTTGTAAAAGTCAATTGGTCTACAAAGAAAACAGAAAAGAAAAGAAGAAAGCGGATAAAATATGAATTCAATTTTTTTTTTATGCTCTAGAAATTGTTGAGGTGTTTTGCCGAAATTGTTTCTCTTTTGAGCCCCGTTTCTTTGTCGTCAGTCAGTTAAGTGCCATACGTGATACACGCTTTGGGCGATCATGTCTCGAAAGAGACATGACTGACTGGGCAGAAGATTATCCAGGAGTAGGTTGCCATTACTATCTGCAGTAGACTGGTTGCCAGCCAAGGCTATAGAACCCAATCTATTTTATTATTTAACCCATAACTGGAGGGAAGAGACGGATTAATACCTTTTCCAAGGGTATTTGTGCGTAAGTGAATGCAACTGAAATTCGAACTCGGCACCCTGATTTGTCGTTCCGAGTCGATATCCACTGCACCACAACGCCCATCCAACCGATCTATTTCATTAAGTTTAGATAACAAATTGGATAGCTCATCAGAACACCTAGTAGAAAATATTTTAGAAAAAGCATAGTGAAAGTACGTTACACCGAAAAGAAACTGGCTGAATATACGACATATTTTTCGAAAATTGGAAAATACAACAAAAAATGAAACCGACACACCTTGTCGGTTGAATATATATATATAAAAAAAAAAAAACTAGCAGTATAGTCCGGCGTTGCTCGGGTGTAATGAAAGCTTTAAAACTAATCAATGGTCCTGGAGCTCAGACTCTTTGGACGTTGGCACGAAAGACTAACAAGCAATTTTTGTTTCCAGTTAAAGCGAAACCGTAGACTGAAAGAAAAATGAATGAATGTAAGTCAAATTTTGATTTCCTGGTATCGATATCAAATTTTCTGCACTATTGTAAGAACTGCAACCTTGAAACCTCTGAATATCGTTTCTTATGTCTTTGTCTATGAGTGTATCAAATTTGATTAAAATCCTGCCACTCCTTCTATAACCCGATTTTTTCGATTGTCCATTTTCGATATTTATCGGGGTTACCTCGACACAAAACCTATCTAAGTACACTCGCAGACGCTTATAGTACAACTGTGTCAATTTTCAAGAAAATCGGTTCAGCCGTTTCGGAATCTATAGGTAACTGCCACACACACACACACACACACACACACACACACACACACACACACACACACACACAGACATAGTTCCATTTTTAAATAGGTTTAGATTTGGATAAATTCTTCCGACCTTATATCTATACACTTCTATCCACTTATCTGCATCTTATATCAATAAGTATTCACTCATTTCCTCTTAAAACAATTGTTAAAATACTTTTTTTTACTTCGAACTAAATATTCAACCGTAGATTTCCTGGACTTTAGTAGAATGTTTTGAAAAGCGTGGGTAAATCTTAGGGTGCCTTGTTGTAAGGCGAGTGGTAGGGCAGAGATAATTCCGGGCACACATGTTACACTTGACTCTTGACCTTACAATCCTAACCTCTCTTTTTTTTTTCTTTTTTTTTTTTCCATCATCCTTCTTATAACTTTATCTGACATACTTAGAATATGACAATGGCAGTTTCTAAGAGATTTTGGGTGGGCAGATGTTGGTCTAGGTCGACTTAGATCAACATCTGAGAACAATAAAAGATGAAGAAAGAAAGAAAACCGAGGACCACCCTTTTTTTTAACAATGCCGTAAGTCCTGAAAAGTATCCCAGAAAAAAAGTGCGTGCTCACACACACACACACACACACACACACACACACACACACACACACACACACACACACACATTCTTTCAACAAAGCCAATAAAGCAGGAAAAACATTGAAACTTCTGCGCTTGGTGATCCCTAAGACTGAGAGGTAGAAGATGGGGCCATGAGCCTTAAAGCCTGCGGAGATGTACTGAATGCCGACACCATTGGTTTTCATAACTCGCCTTTTTGTTGTACGTGCCATGTCCCATCAAGACGTGGACATTCATGGCTCTTCACAACTTTGTAGCTCTTTTTTTTTTTTTAATCTTATCACTCCGAGCAAGGCGGTAACGCCACTGATGCGCAGGGGGCTACGAAAGAGTGAAAAGATTAGAGAAAAGAGAAAGCTGGAAACCGCATACCAATATTTGTCTTTTTCCTATCCATCCCACTACCTGTTCTGCTATCTGTTAAACAGGTTGATCATGGCTCTCCACAACTTCCTATCCTTTGTAGCATTTATCAAGATTTGCATTTTTCCTATTCTTCCCACAACCCATTTATATAAACTCGTTTACTAGATTGTTCGCTGTTTCCAGCTGCATGTTTTGCTTTCTGTATGCCATGTAAGTGTCAAATTCTCCAAGGCTTCTTTCCTCATTATGCGTCACAGATTATAGGAGCAAAAAATGAACAAAGAAAATGAAAATCTAAACTTATTTATAAATGGAACTTTCTCTGTGTATGAGTGTGTGTGTGTGTGTGTCTGTCTCCGTTACCTATAGACTCCGAAACGGCTGAACCAATTTTCTTGAAAATTTACACAGTTGTACTATAAGCATCTGCGAGTGTTCTTAGCTAGGTTTTGTGCCGAGGTACCCCCGATAAATATCGAAAATCGGTAATCGAAAAAATCGGGTTATAGAAGGAGTGGTCCGATTTTAATCAAATTTCATACACTCATAGACAAAGACATAAGAAACGATATTCAGAAGTTTCAAGGTTGCAGTTCTTACAATAGTGAAGAAAATCGATAATACATATATATATATATATATATATATATATATATATATATATATAAGGCAAGATGTTTGTGTGTGTGTCTGTTTATCTGCCTGTATGTCTGTATTTTTTTCAGCCCATTTATTTTAGTTTTTACATCAGGTTTGGCTCTAAGTAGGTCTAATTGTAGTTCTTAGTCTCAACGATGATACCATTTACTCAGACAACTTATTTAGCATTCAAAATTCAGTTTACGACGAAAAAAACATTTTTGATATCGATACCAGGAAATCAAAATTTGACTTACATCCATTTTTCTTTCAGTCTACGGTTTCGCTTTAACTGGAAACAACTATTGCTTTTTAGTTTTTCGTGCCAACGTCCAAAGAGTCTGAGCTCCAGGATCATGGATTAGTTTTAGTTTTAAAGTTTTCATTACACCCGAGCAACGTCGGGCAATACTGCTAGTATATATATATATATATATATATATATATACTACGTGCTATTGGTAAATTGTCGTAATTATTTTATTATTTCAAATAATCTTTAGGCTGAGTCTGAGCTCCAGGACCATGGATTATTTTTAAAGCTTTCCTTATAGCAACGAGCAACGCTATACTCCTAGTTAATTTATAAAATGATTATTCAAAAGGTCGGAGAATTTCTTCGATATTTTACATCTGGGCAAAATGAGTTACAGATATGTCAATAATAATAATGAGAAGAAGAAGAAACAAAATTGAACTATTTTAACAATATTTCGACCGTATGTCTATCTTCCTCAGGTTACGTTTAAAATGAATGCATACAAGTATGAACATGTATAAAAACAAAATAAAAGCAGAAGTTATAAGCATAAAGTTAAATTTAAAGAATTGTATTTTTATTTTTAATGTAAAAATAAGGAAATTAGTTTAGTTAATCATAAAAGAAATTTTGAAAGAAAAAACAACCTGTAGATTTCTTCATTTTATTGAAGTAGCGGTGGAATTTGAAATGACATAAATACTTGTTCCAGGTCGTCTATCATGATTATGCCTTCAGAATCCTGAAAAACAAGCCATCAATTTGCCAAAAAAAGCTCTCTGCTTGAACTTCGGGAATAGAAAACCAAAGTGTTTCCATTGGAGTAGATAGACTAAACTATCGCCCGGTTCACACTCCACCCACGTCTATTGAACGGGTGAAGAGGTTCATCCCTTGTTTCCTGTTTAGGATGTGGTTTCCGGCTTTCTCTTTTCCAATCTTTTGCTCTTTTCCAATCTTTTATTTTTATTTTTATTTTTTTTTTCAATTGGAGTAGATAGACTAAACTATCGCCCGGTTCACACTCCACCCACGTCTATTGAACGGGTGAAGAGGCTCATCCCTTGTTTCCTGTTTAGGATGTGTTTTCGGTTTTTCTCTTTTCCAATTTTTTCACTCTACGTAGCCCCCTGCACATCAGTGGCGTTACTGCCTTGCTCGGGGTGATATGAAAAAAACAAAACAAGTATCTACAAATATCGCCTGTTAAAAAAAAAGATGGTTGAACAGGTAAGCAATACAAAAAGAATGATATGAATCCAGCGTGAATGACATGCATCTGAAATATGATTAGTATGATGGTGATCGTGCTAATCGTGAAGTTTTTCGTTAATTGATTAGTTAGTAAAAAAATAGACACTTTAGTAAAAACCCTATGGAATTCACCTGTCATTTTCTTCATTCACTTAAGATAGGAATTTAGTCAATTACAAGTGTAATTATTTTCATTTTTTTTTTTTATCATATCACCCCGAGCAAGGCGAAAACGCCACTGATGCGCAGGGGGCTACGTAAGAGTGAAAAGATTGGAAAAGAGAAAAACCGGAAACCACATCCTAAACAGGAAACAAGGGATGCGCCTCTTCACCTGTTCAATAGACGTGGGTGGAGTGTGAACCGGGCGATAGTTTAGTCTATCTACTCCAATTGAAAAAAAAAATAAAAATAAAAAAAAAGAGTGAAAAGATTGGAAAAGAGAAAAACCTGAAACCACATCCTAAACAGGTTGAAATGGCTAGATATAACTGTAAGTTCTATGCTAACAGTTCCATCTATTGCACTTCTCATTTGTGGAACTCTTTTCTGATTTCTTACTTTGAAGTCAACTTTGATTCTCAAAAATTTCAGTTGTTAACTTCTGTTTTCTTAATTCCTGTTCTTTTATTGTTCTCTCTCTTTAATTGTTTTCTTCTCATATTATTATAAGTCCTATGCTAACAGTTTCTTCTCTTGCTTGTGGAACTCTCTTCCAGCTTCTTGCTTCCCAATCAACTTTGAGCTTCAAAAATTTAAATGCGATGTCAATCTTTATCTTCTGCCTTCTTAATTCCTGTTCTTTTATTGTTCTCTCTCCTTAATTATGTTTTCTTCTTCTCATATTATTATAAGTCCTATGCTAACAGTTTCTTCTCTTGCTTGTGGAACTCTCTTCCAGCTTCTTGCTTCCCAATCAACTTTGAGCTTCAAAAATTTAAATGCGATGTCAATCTTTATCTTCTGCCTTCTTAATTCCTGTTCTTTTATTGTTCTCTCTCTTTAATTGTTTTCTTCTCATATTATTATTATAAGTCCTATGCTAACAGTTTCTTCTCTTGATTGTGGAACTCTCTTCCAGCTTCTTGTTTCCCAATCGACTTTGATCTTCAAAAATTTAAATGCGATGTCAATCTTTATCTTCTGCCTTCTTAATTCCTGTTCTTTTATTGTTCTCTCTCCTTAATTATATTTTATATTTTTCTCATATTCTTTCAAAATCCATAATCCCTCGCATCTAAGTGGTTTGGGATGAAGTGAATGCATTTTAAAAGTTAAAGAGAAAGCGTATTCTGAATATTTATTCAGAAATATTCTGGATTTTTGAATATTTTCCTCTTCGTATAATAATAATGTAAGTTAGTCAATTACCACATCCTAAACAGGAAACAAGGGATGAGCCTCTTCACCTGTTCAATAGACGTGGGTGGAGCGTGAACAGTAATGCTTGAAATCACATTAATTATTTCAGCTTTGCTAATGAACTAGGTTTGGTTGCATACACAATTGTTTGAAAATCCAATGTAGTCAAATCTGGCGAACGTAGAGCCCAACAAAATAGTCCACCCCTTCCGATTCATCAGTTTACTTATCTGAACAATGTCGCAAATTTTAAAGAATTATTCAATAACTATGCTTAAAACAAGGTACATTAAACTTTACAACATTTTTTTACAGATTATTTCTTTCACAAATACAAATAAATTTATAAGTTTTTTAAAGGGCACACGGGCTTAATGGAAAGCCGGTATAACAAAGCCATGAAGTAAACATATGCAAAACTATCAACTGCATTAATTTTTTCTCATCAATTCACTCCTGAAGACGATGTTGGATAAGATTGAAAGTACTTAGGAAAATAAAAGGAATGCGAAAAACTACGGCGTCTTCATCAATGAGTTGTAATTACAACATTAAGAAAATAATCTGTGAATTCGAGATGATCAAAATATAAATACACATAATATGACTAGGTTATTTAACAAAACATGCTTGAATATATATATATATATATATATATATATATATATATGTCGTAATGTGCTCAGTGTCGGGGTGGAGATAAAGCGTTGATAAGCATTGCCGAGTGAGAACATCATGACGATGTCCTCACAAAACTACCAAGTAGGCATGAATCTGCTCAGTTAATGTGACAAACTCTTTATGCTTATATATATATATATATATATATATATATATATATATATATATATATGTATGTCATCCACATACAAACTTGTTTTGCTGTATCACAGCTCATCAGTGTGGCTAGACACATTCACGTGCTTCTGGCCGGGATCGAAACACGGCCGTATTTGTTTCAGTAGGAGTTGCTACCCCCTAATCCATAGGCGCATGGAATCAGAAAAGAGAAATTTTAACGTGTTGTATATAAGCAATGAATGTATACACACTCCAGTCGCCGAAAGAACTCAATTTATTCCTGAGGAGTAATGCAGGGGTGGAGACTGTTTTTAAAATTATCTCTTTTTTTTCCTAACGAGCTCAGTCGTAATGAGAGCATACGATATTAGTCATCCACACCCTGCACCCTGCATATATATATATATATATATATATATATATATATATATATATATATATCAGGCGCCCTTGCTGTTCATCTCAGTGTTCTTGACAGGCTCCAAAGGAGAATCAGTAATGTGATAGGTACTGACTTTGCGGCTTGACTCCAGCCACTTCCCCTCTGACGGGATGTGGCTTCCCTTTGTCTGTTCTATATATATACTTCCATGGCTTCTGCTCCAAAGAACTTAAGTCACTGGTGCCTCTGCAACAGGTATTTACTCGTGCAACCAGAGTGGCTACTGGGTCTCACACATTCACAGTTAGATCAACCAAATGCAGAAGACAATTCTACCCAAGCAGCTTCTTTTCTCGCACTTCCCATCTGTGGAACTCCCTTCCATATTCTTGCTTTCCTGACGGCTACAACCTCCAGGAATTTAAATGTAAACTCATCTCTTAAACACTTGACCCTAGTTCTTTCTTCACCACTTTGTATATCCTTTCCTTTCTCTCCACCTTTGCAACTGTCAACACACCTGAATACTCTTCCTTCTCTTACTCATTTCTAACTGGTTCCTCTTTCTCTTCACTCTCTTCTATCTAATCTTTTTACTCTTATGTAGCCCCATGCACATCAGTGGCGTTACCGCCTTGCTCGGGGTGATACGATTAAAATAGAAAATTTAATAGAAAAAATCGGTTTCCAAACTGTGATCTAATTAAAATTTAAAATTTAATAGGAAAAATCTATTTCCTAAGTCCAAAATTAAGATTAAATATACAAATTTACATTAATTATAAAGACTCTGCTTAAATACAAAAATATTCTGTACAAAATAAGCATACCACCCCTTACCGGCTCTTCTAAGAAATCCAAAGGATATAGTCTAGTCGCAAGATAATAAAAACTTACATTCTAACTGCTAATGTAAAATCTCTCTAGAGAACTCAAAGACACTCATTAATCAACTATATTCACTACCCACACCACTTTCTTCAAAATTCTAACGGTCAATCCACGAGACATGTTCCCTTATCACTAACCCCCACCAACATCCCACACACAACTGACCAAATATAAGAAATGAGTCTTTCCATTCCTATCCACACTGCCTGATGAGACATTGAAGTTTCAATGTCGAAACAAATGTACTAATTGTAGTGGATATATAAAAAAATAGGTACATGTTCTAAAATATAATTTATAATATATCTAAACTTATTTATAAATGGAACTTTGTGTGTGTGTGTGTGTGCGCGCGCGCGTCTGTGTGTGTATCCGTTACCTATAGACTCCGAAACGGCTGAACCGATTTTCTTGAAAATTTACACAGTTGTACTATAAGCATCTGCGAGTGTTCTTAGCTAGGTCTTGTGTCGAGGTACCCCCGATAAATATCGAAAATCGATAATCGAAAAAATCGGGTTATAGAAGGAGTGGTCCGATTTTAATGAAATTTGATACACTCATAGACAAAGACATAAGAAACGATATTCAGAAGTTTCAAGGTTGCAGTTCTTACAATAGTGCGAAAATCGATTATATATATATATATATATAAAAGCAAGATGTATGTGTGTTTGTCTGTTTATCTTTCTGTATGTCCTTTATACAAATCCACAATTTTTATCCGATTCTCATCAAACGTCATACAAATATTATTTAGGCTGAGTCTGAGCTCCAGGACCATAGATTAGTTTTAAAGCTTTCATTTTGGATCTGAAGAGCCGCGCTAAGAACACCATAGCGGCGAAATATGTGTCATCCAAAGTAATAATCAGAAATCAGTTATAAAATATTACTCTGTTAAATAAAAGAATTTAACATTTAGTTCTCTCTAGTTCGTCACATTTGGAATTTACCCGGATTACATACCAAGTGTACTACATTATATATATATTGTGTGTGTGTATTTTAGCAGCATTTTTTCATTAATACAGGTTTCATTGAATAATATAGACAAGTTCTGTCTATTTATTTTGTGTAAGATCCGTTCGCATGATCTGATTAGCTTGATAGTGTTGTCATGGAAAGACGGCAAGAAATCGCAATAATTGTTGATTTTTTATCAGGTCTGAGCTTTCGGCTTACATAAGCCATTATCAAAGGATGAACATTTAATGTTCAGTGAACATAGAACATTTAAATTATTATTAACAGAGTGGAGTTATACAGAGAAAATTAGACAGGTCCATTTTTTTGTGTCGCACATGGCTGTAGGCCGAGAAGGAATGGTGGTAGTAGGTTTTTGGTCAGTTGAGTGTATAGTGGCATGAGGGATTGGTCTGGGAATTATTTAGGTTCAGGACAACCCAGTACCTTAGACTAACCGTTGACAAAATCCAAAGAAGGCTCTGTAATGCAATCGGCTCTGACAGAGTATCTCACCTCCAGGTACTTTCCCTTCGCCATGACGTGGCTCGTCTCTGTCTTTTCTATAAATATTTTCATGGTAATTGTTCTAATTATCCCTGATACCTCGATTGCATAAATTTAAGCGTACTACTAGAGTGTCTATTAGGTCTCATCGTTATACTAATGAACTTGCTAGATGTGACTATTCTAATAGTTTCTTTTCCCGTAATTATCACCTGTGAAGCTCTCTTCGGGCTTCTTGCATCCATGACACCTACAATTTTCAAAGATGTAAATGCAATTTCTCCAGAAATTCCGCGCTTACTAAATTTGAAACTTTGCAACACCTACTTCCGCTTATTACCCTCTCCACTTTTATTAAATACGCAAGAGTAACCTTTCTTCTTCTATGTGCCCTGTCCTTTCAGGGCGTAGGCGATCATGACTTTCCACTGGCTCTTAGCACGCCTTCTCCTGTTACAACACCCAAACCCGGTTCTACCATCCACTAGCTCAAGCCCAGAAATCTAAAATATAAATGTATAGAAACTAGCTTTGCCACAAAATGAGGGATCAGTTTATATATTGATTATAATATAGAATTGATCCCCCATTTTATGTCCACATTATACCTTCTTATAAACAGTTGGCATATATATTCTTCTTCTATGTGCCCTGTCCTTTCAGGACGTAGGCGATCATGGCTTTCCACGTCTCCCTATCCCTGGTGGCTCTTAGCACGCCTTCTCCTGTTACACCATGCAACTCTCGTTCCATCATCCACCTGATTAGGTCCTTCAAATATGTTATCCGCTGCTTCCCCCTGTCTCCTTTTCTCTCTATATGGCCTGTTAGTATCAGATTCTCCAAGCCCTCTTTCCTCATTGCATATCCCAGGAACTTCAGCTGTCTCTTCCTGATGCTCAGTATTAATTTCCTTTTCGTTTCCATCATTTCTAAAGCCTCATCATTGCTCACATGCTCGATCCATGATATTCGCAGCATCCTTCTGTAGAACCACATTTTAGTTGCTTCAAGTTTTTTCCTTAACAATTACCTCGGAATGAGAGGTAATGAAAGAGCAGATTCAGCAACCAAATAAGCTTTAAACCTGAGTTCTGATGATATCAACATCCCTTATACCGACCTGAAACGTAAAATCAACAAATTATTTTGCGCCAAATGGCAGCAACACTGGAATAATAACACAAACAACAAACTCTTTCAAATCAAGCCCACATTGGGAGAATGGCAACTAGTTACTAAAAAGTCGAGGAAAGAAACGGTTGTTATACCCAGATTACGTATCGGCCTCACAAGCCTCACTCACTCCCTTATACTCAATCAACAACAGCCGCCACAATGTTTGCCATGCCACACAACTTGTACAGTCAAACATATTCTCGTGGAATGTAGAGCACTTGCTACTACTAGAAAGCAATATTTAAAAACCAACAATATGAAAGATATACAGTGTATCCAAAAAAAAAGTGTATACACATTGGCCGGCATTGTTGTGTTCAGGGATTAAATCTGCAAAATAAACACAAACTGTTTAATTATTGGCTAAAATGTAGTAAAATGCAGTGAAAAAGAAAAAAAAACAATAAAATGATACTTGTACATATTTTTATATTTTTGAAATAATAAACACCAAATTTACAATTATTTAAAATGTGTATACATTTTTGGGGGGACACCCTGTATTTGAGAACACTCGCATGGACGACGTTGTCTCCTTCTTGAGAGAGACAGAAGTATACTTGCTTCCATATAATACCAGGTCACAATTCTAAAAAATCCAACTAATGAAAAAGTTTGAAAAACTGATTTTCAGCATTAAATGACCCAAAGAAGGTCGATATGCTTGTTAAACATATTAAAAACCAACCAATTTAAGAATAGCATGAAACCGACAGGCAATCAAAACCTTCCTTCGAACTCAGCCTCATTCGTTGTTAATCTTTGGATCAAGCACCAATACTCGTTCACGAAAACCCGAGCGTAAAACGTGTAAAAGCTACGATAACTTGACGAATCGCCATACGGGTGAAGAGGCTCATCCCTTGTTTCCTGTTTAGGATGTGGTTTCCGGCTTTCTCTTTTCCAATCTTTTACTCATTTCCATTCTTTTCCTCTTTTTTTTTTCAATTGGAGTAGATAGACTAAACTATCGCCCGGTTCACACTCCACCCACGTCTATTGAACGGGTGAAGAGGCTCATCCCTTGTTTCCTGTTTAGGATGTGGTTTCCGGCTTTCTCTTTTCCAATCTTTTACTCATTTCCATTCTTTTCCTCTTTTTTTTTCAATTGGAGTAGATAGACTAAACTATCGCCCGGTTCACACTCCACCCACGTCTATTGAACGGGTGAAGAGGCTCATCCCTTGTTTCCTGTTTAGTATGTGGTTTCCGGCTTTCTCTTTTCCAATCTTTTACTCATTTCCATTCTTTTCCTCTTTTTTTTTCAATTGGAGTAGATAGACTAAACTATCGCCCGGTTCACACTCCACCCACGTCTATTGAACGGGTGAAGAGGCTCATCCCTTGTTTCCTGCTTAGGATGTGGTTTCCGGCTTTCTCTTTTCCAATCTTTTACTCATTTCCATTCTTTTCCTCTTTTTTTTTCAATTGGAGTAGATAGACTAAACTATCGCCCGGTTCACACTCCACGCACGTCTATTGAACAGGTGAAGAGGCTCATCCCTTGTTTCCTGTTTAGGATGTGGTTTCCGGCTTTCTCTTTTCCAATCTTTTCACTCTTACGTAGCTCCCTGCACATCAGTGGCGTTTTCGCCTTGCTTGGGTTGATATGATTAAAAAAAAAACAGACAGGCAATCAAACCCTTCCTTCGAACTCAGCCTCATTCGTTATTAATCTTTGGATCAAGCACCAATTCCTGTTCACGAAAACCCGAACCTAAAACGTGTAAAAGCTACGATAACTTGACGAATCTCCATACGTTGCTCACATTGGCAAAGCTTCCTTTCTGCAAATACTGTAACCGAAATTCTTTCCAATTTCGTCTATCATTTCCAGACACTTCAAACCAATGCCAGATGCTCTGCGACGCGCTATTTTTAAATATGTTTCAAATTCTTCAGAATGTGGAATTCTTTACAAGAAGCTGTGAGTCTACTCTTAAATTGGCATCCTGATAGACGTTCTTGGCGAACTAAAGGGAAAAACAAAAAAATAAAAATAAAAATAAAAATAAAAAAATAAATAAAAATACTATTTCCTTTTTTAAAAGAAAAAAAAATTTGTAAAACGATTTAGTCATGGTGTCAGTGCATTAAAATTCGCTTAAAAACTTTCCCATCTCCAAGACTCCAAACATTTCTTCATTCCCACGTGACTGAGTTGGGTGTAATAGGTTTGAATGTTTTCAATTCTCACGAAGCTAGCTGACCTATTTCGGGATGGGTCATTAAGAGTTGATATAGTTGATATAAAAAAAGCCTTTATTTAGTAAGTCTCATTGGCCTATTTCTAAGTATCGCTCAGGTAAAGCAATGATTCCCCGAAATGGTTTGAGGTAGTAGTACCTGTTAGGGGTCGTAGCTATGGGTAAATAGTAAACCCCTAAACAACAAGAAAACACTATAAAAGTGTAAATTACATTTTCACAGAGAAAATTCAACCAGTACATTTTAATATAAAAATTACCAACAGTACGCATTCATAGTAAAATGACGAGCAACAAATTTTAGCTGTAGTTGAAAGCATACATTTGCGCTTGAAATATTAATTGAAGCCATAAAGTTGTGTTCAAAATATTTAAATAAGCCATAAAGATCTCGATATGCCGTTAGACAAAACCAACAAACCGACCAACCAACCTACTATGTCCCATAGTATTATCTAAACTTATTTATAAATGGAACTTTGTCTGGGTGTGTGTGTATGCGTGTGTGTGTGTGTGTGTGTGTGTGTGTGTGCGCGCGCGTCTCTGTGTGTGTGTGTCCGTTACCTATAGACTCCGAAACGGCTGAACCGATTTTCTTAAAAATTTACACAGTTGTACTATAAGCGTCTGCGAGTGTTCTTAGCTAGGTTTTGTGTCGCGGTACTCCCGATCGATAATCGAAAAAATCGGGTCATAGAAGGAGTGGACCGATTTTAATGAAACTTGATGTACTCATAGACAATGACATAAGAAACGATATTTAGAAGTTTCAAGGTTGCAGTTCTTACAATAGAGCAGAAAATCGATAATATATATATATATATAAAAGGCAAGATGTTTGTGTGTGTGTCTGTTTATCTGCCTGTATATCTGTATTTTTTTCAGCCCTTTTATTTTAGTTTTTGCTTCGGGTTTGGCTCTAAGTAGATATAATAGTAGTTCTTAGTCTCAGCCATGATACCATTTACTCAGAGGACTTATTTAGCCTTCAAAATTCAGTTTACGACGATAAAACTTATTTGATATCGATACCAGGAAATGAAAATTTGACTTACATCCATTCATTTTTCTTTCAGGCTTTAACTAGTAACGACTATTGCTTTTTAGTCTTTCGTGCCAGCGTCTAAAGAGTCTGAGCTCCAGGACCATGGATTAGTTTTAAAGCTTTCATTACATCCGAGCAACGCCGGGTTATACTGATAGTTAGTTTATAATCATTTTTTTTTCCATTTTGTAGTTTGGTGTAACTCACTCTTTCTTTTCAAATTAATAAGTAGATAAAGTTAATCTTAGTGAATACGAAGACAATGATATGGATAAAGGCTCTGAAGAAGATATCGGAGAGCCGAGTTCGAATTTCAGCTAAATTCGTTTTATTCACTTACGCCGAAATACCTTAGGAAAGGTATTAATCAGTCTCTTCTCTCTAGTTATGGGTTAAATAACTGGGCTGATTGGGTTCTATAGACTTGGTTGCCAAAACGTCTACCGCAGAAACTAATGGCAACATACTGTGGGAAAATATTGGGCCCACTAATTCATGTCTCTTTCGAGACATGATCGGCCAAGCGTGTATCACTTATGACATTTAGATGAATAGTCTATTTTATTCTCGTATTTCTCGTTTATTCAAATGTGCAA
The DNA here is from genome assembly GCA_037127315.1 of Ascarosepion bandense. Classification (NCBI taxonomy): domain Eukaryota; kingdom Metazoa; phylum Mollusca; class Cephalopoda; order Sepiida; family Sepiidae; genus Ascarosepion; species Ascarosepion bandense. The sequence continues at coordinate 278,381 of JBBBDQ010000599.1, forward strand.
ATCTAGGAAAAGCGATTTAATAATAAATAACTTTGTTTAAAGAACGGAAAGGGTTATATCAGCCAACCAACAGGGGAAATTATTAAAGAGTCGGCGCGTTTTCGTAGAAATTGTTTTAATGTCTAAGCCACTCTAATAATAGACATACATATGTAGATGATCTCGTACAACAATTCATTTTGAATGATACAACAATTACTAAGTTACTAACGAAATTTACGTCCCGGACTTACGACGAACTTCAAAATTTCATAAAATGCAAAAAACCACCAGTCGCCATTATTCGAAATTTTTATTGCGTCCGTTTTTTGCTTCAAATAGAACCAAGATAAACCAAATAAAGTAAAAACTAAATAAAAGTCTACAGTATACAATTCGTAATAACTGATTTTCGAATGTGTATATTACGTTTACGGTAAAGTTTACTGTACGCCTGGGACACCTCTAGGTGGTGTAATGGATATCAAGCTTATCTGGCTAGAATAATGTGATAGTGGAACATCCTGCCATCCCAGAGAATAGAATGCTCTGCTTTATAAAAGACGGTAACGAGTGGTACGAACAGGAAAAGTTCTTAGGCATTCGCCTGACTGCTCTATGACACTGTCAGCTCTCTGCCTTCGGGTAGAGTGCGCTCTCTGCTTCCGAGCAGAGAGCACAAACCCAGTCGTGGTTCCGCCGAAGGGTAGAACCACGACTAGGGAAAAATAGACAGAGATTTTTTGGCCCGACTATATGGCCGGGAATACCCACTATAAAATGACCATTTGTCACATCTGGCCTTGCGTGGGAAGGCTAGTAAATAAAAAAAGGTCTTAGGCATTCGCCTGAATTTTCTATGACACTGTCAACTCTCTGCCTTTGGGTAGAGGGCGCTCTCTGCTTCCGAGCAGAGAGCACAAACCCAGTCGTGGTTCCGCCGAAGGGTAGAATCACGCCTGGGGAAAAATAGACAGAGATTTTTTGGCCCGGCTATATGGCCGGGAATACCCACTATAAAATGACCATGTGTCACATCTGGCCATGCGTGGGAAGGCTAGTTAATACAGAAAGGTCTTAGGGGAAGGCATTCACTATTCGATAGTCGATCCACTCCAACCTGTGGCTTGCCTATATATGTATTATTGTTAATTATACCTTAGTACAATAAGTCTGAATTTCTTATTCCTGGTGTGGAGTTCCATTCTTCAACTGATCATCTGATACTGCATTCGTTTTCGGGATATATCAAATAATTACAGTTGATGATTAGTGAGTTGGATCCTCGCTGGGTATCCCATATTTTCGACCTTGTACCACATCTGCTCAGCGCTTAGAAAGACACCTGTTTACTGTACGCCTCTTCTAAGGATGAGCGTTGCGCTGTAGTGAATATCGGCTCCGAAACAAGAACTCGGAACGTTCGAATTTTAATTGAATTTGTTGCATTCATTTATACGCAACTACACTTGGGAAAGGTATTAATCCGTCTCTTCTTCCTCCTGCTATGGGTTATATTGCATTAAAAAATTGATCTCTCCCGACTTAGTTAGCAAGCTACTACGGGGAAATCCTCTGACCAGTGAGTCATGTTTCTTTCGAGACATGATCGCCCAAAGAGTGTATCCCGTATGGAACTTAACTGACTGAATAGAATAGTTGGAAACATAATTAATGCTTATACTGGGCATAAATTGGGGTATCTTTTTTATTTTTATGAATTAATAAAGTAGTTTCCTAGAATTTGTATAAATTAATATAATTGCAAACGATTTCAATTAAAGCTTCTGTTAGACCTAAAGTGGAGGATCTGTTTTCTATTGTCATGAAGTAATAGGCTGATCCCCTACTAATTTTATTACCTATTAATATAATCCATCTTTTCTTCTTCCAGCTATGGGTTGAATAGCAAGACAAATTGGGTTCTATAATCTTGGTTGACAATCAGGCTACCGCAGAAAGTAATGGCAACCTATTGCGGGAATATCTTCTTTCCAGTCAGTCATATCTCGGTAAATTTTCGTTTTAGATCCCGAAGGCTTTTCCCCCTTCAAATTCATCCAAAATAGCATTATTTCTGTGCAAATGTATATGCTGAAATCAAATCAACAATTAGTTATTGAAGAAACCTACCTTTTTGATGTGAATGTCCAGAAAAAAAACGAACTACATTTTGTCTCTCGTAACTTTCACAACAAATTTCGGTCTATTTTCGGCCGATTTACTTCCTTTACTGAAACTTCCGTCTATTTACTTCCTGTAATGAAAGTAATACGCGATTGTATTTCTACGCGTATTACTTTCATTACAGGAAATAAATAGGCGGAAGTTTCAGGAAAGGAAGTAAATCGGCCAAAATTTGTTGCCTACGCAGAAGGTCATTCCGCAGTTAATTACATGACTTCGTGAGAGTTACGGGAGACAATAAAGTGCGAGATATAGTTCGTTTTTTTTTATTTTATGGACGTTCAGATATAAAAAGGTAGGTTTCTTCAATAACTAATTGTTGATTTGAGTTCAGCATATACATTTTCACAGAAATAATGCTATTTTGGATAAATTTGAAGTGGGGGAAAGCCTTCCAGATCTAAAACGAAAATTTACCCATATCTCTTTCTACTGCATAAACATTTAGAAATAAATAAAGATGAAGTTAGGAGTAAATCAGTGGCAAAGCACAAGAAGCTAATATAGACTGGTTCCGTAACTTAAAAAAAAAACGCAAACAATATTGCAAATTTATACAACTAGATAAAAAAGATTTTTACCTTCCTATAACTGACCCCTTGCTAAATAAGGCTATCTCGTGATATCAATAAGAAATAGATATAAACACCAACGAAGCACTGTTAAAAATCACTCTTACCACAACGTGGCTAAAGAAAGAAAGAATCTTTAACGTTATAATGGGTAGTTTTGGTGGTGCAGAAACCTGCGAGCTTCTTAGGCAGACATTTACTCTCTGCAGTACAACAATCGATAAAAATGATATAGAATTGTTACAAATGATAGAAAAGGAAAATTAAAGCTATCTGAAACTGATTGACACAAACACATTACATGTATAGCAAGTCGGAAACAGCGGTCATATATTCTTACCTAGCGAACGGTTTATTTACCGCTGGAAAGGAACCTGATTGTTAAGCGAGGAGTACTGGCCTCGATTTTGAACAATATCAAAAATTATTCGTTGGAGTTTTTCGAAATATTTTTTACGGGGCCGAATTGTCGCAAAATCCTCTCTAATTCCGAACCTAGTGTTGCAATTATAATGACTCATATTCTTTTGTGAGAGTAATCTTTTCTTTGGTAGACGACATGAAAAAGAGAAAAAACTAGCTGCAGAGCTTCAAGTAACAATTATGTATTCATAAAAAGGGGAATGGTTTCATGCCTTTAGTAAATAAAAACACTTCAAATACATCTGCGTATTGGTCCGTTATAACAAATTAAGTTAGTAGAAAAAGAAATTGAACATGGAAGAGGTAGCTTCACCCAATACCACACGTTGTTACAAAACGAAAACATCAACCTGATAACTCGAGTCATGTTCTTAAATATTATTGTCAGATCATCACTTTCATATAGATGACGTCATGGCGCCAAACCCATTAAGAAATATCTAAACTGTCAACTGTATACATCCACTTCCTAAGATCAATAATCAAAAAAGGCTTTGAGCGAGTGAAGCAAATATCATCCTTCTATGAACATTATCTACTGGCGCTACAGAATCCCAATCAAAGAACTGTACCTACTAAAAGGAACCACATCACTTGAAAACTAGCACCTGTACCCTGAAGAGATAATCTGCATATATAAAAGGTAATCTGTGAGTCTGTGTGTGACTGTTCCCTATGCACACCTACATTTTATAAGCTACGCCATTCACAATTTCTGGGGACACATATCTACAGGGAAACCAGGTCGACACATACTTTTTGAGTTTAAGTTCAGCAATTTTCCCTGACGCACTTTTTAGTGCAATGAATATCAACTCGAAATACACTTACTCGCAAATACCCTTGGGAAAGGTATGAATCCATCTCTTCTCCCTCCAGCTATGAGTTGAATAGCAGGATAGACTTGGTTGGCAATCAATTTACCGCAGAAAGAAATGGCAACCTACTGCGGGAAATCT
>JBBBDQ010000599.1:287500-322500 GCA_037127315.1 Ascarosepion bandense
CTTCTTACAGCTCAAAAATTCACCTTCACAGTCCAGCAATATTCAAGAAGAAAAAGATTCTGTTCAAACCCAAAATGTGTGTATATATATATATATATATATATATATATATATATATATATATATATATATTTGTATTCCAGTAAAGTATTTTTTTTTCAATTGGAGTAGATAGACTAAACTATCGCCCGGTTCACACTCCACCCACGTCTATTGAACAGGTGTAGAGGCTCATCCCTTGTTTCCTGTTTAGTGATGTGGTTTCCGGCGTTCTCTTTTCCAATCTTTTCACTCTTACGTAGCCCCCTGCGCTTCAGTGGCGTTACCGCCTTGCTTGGGGTGATATGATTATATATATATATATATATATATATATATATATATATATATATATATATATATATATATATGCGTGTATGTGTATGGGTGAATAAGAACATGCATAAATATATATACGGAAATTCTAAAAATATTTTGAAATTTGTTTTTAATAATTTTGTTTTTTATCATGCATTTTGGGTATATTACCTAGCCAATTTCATTATGGTCTGTATATATATATATATATATATAAAGGGCCAACTTTCCCTGAAGATCCAATTTGGTGAAAACTTGGTAGGTTCGTTGGCTCTCTAGGTTAGTTATTTACAATAGATAGATAGATAGATAGATAGATAGATATACAAATATAATTAGTTAATTAGTTTTTGGTCATAATTAAATTAAACCAATACACAGTTGTATTCAAAAAGTGTTCAATAGAATTATATTGTAGAACTTTTGAATATTTTTATTTGGAAACAAGTTACTTGACGACCTCGGTTTCTACCTTTGGTGTCTTCAGGCAATTTACAATAACAGTTATTGTAAATCGCCTGAAGACACCGAAAGGTAGAAACCGAGGTCGCGAAAAAACACGTTTGCAAATGAAATATATATATATATATATATATATCACTCGATTCCAAATGAAAAATATTAAAAAGTTCGGCAATAAAATTGTATAAAATACAACTATGTACTAATCTAATTTAATTAATTATAACTAAAAACAAACTAATTAACTATTTTAAACAACTTCGAGTCTAGATTAATATTTTGCAATTTACATTTATTTAATTATTTATTTATATTTTACATTTCAGGTCGCAATTGAAGAATAACTAAAACTCTAGGGAGCCATTTAAATTTTAATAAGTTTTTATTTTTTTGTCATATCACCCCGAGCAAGGCGGTAACGTCACTGATGTGCAGGGGGCTACATAAGAGTGAAAAGATTGGAAAAGAGAAAGCCGGAAACCTCCTCCTAAACAGGGAACAAAGGATGAGCCTCTTCACCTGTTCAATAGACGTGGGTGAAGTGTGAACCGGGCGATAGTTTAGTCTATCTACTCCAATTGAAAAAAAAAAGAGTGAGAAGATTGGAAAAGAGAGAAAACCGGAAATCGCATCCTAAACAGGAAACAAGGGATGAGCCTCTTTACCTGTTCAATAGACGTGGGTGGAGTGTGAACCGGGCGATAGCTTAGTCTATCTACTCCAATTACTTTAGTCTATCTGCTCCAATTAGTTTAGTCTATCTGCTCCAATTAGTTTAGTCTATCTACTCCAATTGAGTTTAGTCTAGCTACTCCAATATGGGTTTATGTCTTGAAGGCTGTCACAATGGGTTGAATGAAATAAAGGAAATAAAGGAAGATCAGGAAGTGTTTGTATGACCTATTTATTAAATCAATATTTCGAGACTAAAATCTCATCATCAGAATGGCAGAGAAACCCTTAAACTGTCCGAACTTCGTTGTGGTCCATTTAATAAGTAAAACTTAGTAATGAAACCTCCAGAAATTATTTTTTTAAGACATTCAGTCCATTAAGTGCCATACGTGATACACACTTGGACGATCATGTGTCGAAAGAGATGTGAGGGATTGGGCATGATTTTCCTGCAGTAGGTTACCATAACTTTCTGCTATTTAACCCATAGCTGGAGAAAGAAGAGACGGATTAATAGATTTCCTAAAAACATTGGAGTAGATAGACTAAACTATCGCCCGGTTCACACTCCACCCTCTTCTATTGAACAGGTGAAGAGGCTCATCCCTTGTTCCCTGTTTAGGATGTGGTTTCCGGTTCTCTCTTTCCCAATCCATTACGTAGCCCCTGCACATCAGTGGCGTTAACGCCTTGCTCGGGGTTGCATGATTAAAAAAAAAATGGGGGCGTAAGTGAAAAGTGAATGCAACTGGAATTCGAACTCGGCTCTCCGATTTCTCATTTCGTGCCAATATCCATTGCACCACAAAATACATTTGAACTGTTCTTTAATGGAAATCCAAAATTGATCAATGGAACCCTGTTCATACTTTTTAAAATTTATTTTTAAGCCACGATTAAGCTATGACCAGCAGATAAGGTGACCAGTTCCTTCTCTTCTGGGAAGGAATTTAGCATCCAGATGACTTCATTAGAGTTAGGGGCCATGTACTTGGTATCGCTAGCTTTATTAAAATAAAGATTTTTTTAAAGCATAAAAATATATATTTTAGTATAAAAATAATTTACAGATTACGCTTCTGTTAACTTGGGCCGCATCTGATTACCTTTTAGGGTACATTAGCGCACCTGGGTGCACTGATTAAGAAACACTATTCTAGATTTTTTCTAGAATTGTTTAGAAGATTCTGGATATGTTGTAGTTGCCTATAAATAAATATAAATCCTCCATGTACCTAGGGTTCTGCAGTCTCCTCATTCTTTTTATTTATTCATTTTTTTCTTTTCAATTGGAGTAGATAGACTAAACTATCGCCCGGTTCACACTCCACCCTCGTCTATTGAACAGGTGAAGAGGCTCATCCCTTGTTCCCTGTTTAGGATGTGGTTTCCGGCTTTCTCTTTTCCAATCTTTTCACTTTTCTTTTTTTTTCTTATTATTATTTTTATTTATTTATTTTTTCTTTTCAGTTAGAATAGATGGACTAAACTATCGCCCGGTTCACACTCCAACCACCTCTATTGAACAGGTGTAGAGGCTCATCCCTTCTTCCCTGTTTAGGATGTGGTTTCCGGCCTTCTCTTTTCCAATCTTTTCACTCTTACGTCGCCGCCTGCATATCAGTGGCGTTACCGCCTTGCTCGGGGTGATATGATTAAAAAAAATGTGTTGTGTCCTATCAAGACATAGGCGATCATGGCTCTCCCCAATTTCCTGCCCATAGCAGTTTTTAGTAATTTTTCTTTTTGGTTTTACTTTTAAACACTGCTCTGCTTGTCATTTATATAAGCTGGTTAAGTTATGTGCTTTTCTCTTCAATTCCTCTTGCCTCCCATATTTAATGTGAGCGTTGAATTTTCTAATCCCTCTTTCCTCATTATGTACTGGTTTATGGCCATATCACATACTGTTTTAAATATAAAAATAATTAATAAATTAATCTTGTTAACATGGGGAGCATCTGGCGCATTAGTTCGCTCTGGTGCACCGGTTGAGAGACACTAACCGAAATGGTTGGCCGCTTGGGAATGCCAGATACTGTAAGCTGGCATATTTGTGGGGGTTTTATGGATAACGGCTCGGAATGAGTAATCCGAGAAGTGAATTTGAATTCCAGTCGATTTCATTATATTTGCTTACGCAAAAATACCATTAGGGAGGGCATGAACACATTTCTTCTTCCTTCAGCAATGGGTCAAAAACAGGACAGACTATAGCCTTGGCTGGCAACCAGTCTACTGTAGAAAGTAACGGTAATCTGCTGGGGAATTCTTCTGCCAAGTCAGTCATGACTTAAAAAGAGACATGGTCACCCAAGCGGTATCACGTATGGAATCCCAGGAAGGAAGAAACTTTCGGGGGATTGGGTATGTAGATCTGACCTACGTAAAGAGTGTAAGCGTAAAATTGAAACGGAATATATATATATATATATATATATATATATATATATATATATATATATCCGAAAAACCGATGCTAACCTATCAGTAACTTAAATCGTCAATAACCCAACGAGGACTACCTCGTAGGTTAAAAAAAGGGGAAGGGAAAAAAAAAGGAAACAAATCAAGCACAAGAACAATGTGTCAAGTGCTTGTTTGAAAGAAAAAAAACAAGACGAAACCTTAACAGTAACGAGCTCTATGCGAAAGTACGAAAGTAGAGCAAATAATTTATAATAAATATATATATATATAGAGAGAGAGAGAGCAAATAATTTATAATATATATATATATATATATATATATATATATATATGCGGATGACAATATATATATATATATATATATATATATATATATATATTTATTTATTTATTTATTATAAATTATATTTTAGAACATATACATAAATTTTTTATATATCCACTACAAATAGTACATTTGTTTCGACATTGTAACTTCAATGTCTCATCAGGCAGTGTGGATAGGAATGGAAAGCCTCTTTTCTTATATTTGGTCAGTTGTGTGTGGAATGCTGGTGGGGGTTAATGATAAGGGAACAAGTCTTGTAGATTGACCGTTAGAATTTTAAAGAAAGTGAGTAGTTAATATGGTTGATTAATGAGAGTCTTTGATTTCTAGACAGATTTAACATTAGCAGTTAGAATGCAAGTTGTTATTATCTTGCGACTAGACTATATCCTTTGGATTTCTTAGAAGAACCGGTATATATTATATATAGAGAACTGTTTTAAATTAATGTTTTGAACGTTGTAAAAACTCTTTCTTCGTTTTGTATTAACTCGGATATATATATACATATATATATATAATTTTGTGTTTGGGCAGCAATCACTTTTTTATACAAGTTTCATTAAAGACAAAAGGTACTGACAATTACGCTTTTTTTTTTAAATTTTTCTTGCGTTCGGATAAGTGTGTGCATAAAGTGTATAATTACTGACCGAATGTTCTATATATCCGAGCAATTTCGGATATTCTATTAACCATTTTCAAGGATGTTTTTTAACTGAATGTTGCGTTCTTTTATACATATATATATATATATATATATATATGGGAAAAACTACTAAAAAGTTGTAAGTTAAAAATGTATTTTTTTTTTTGACGGTATTTATTTATTTCTATTATTATATATATATATTTGATATTTCAGACTGGCCTCGGCCTTTCATCAGAAACAAATGACGTCCGTCACGTGATGTAGAAAGCAACAGAGTTTGAATATTTTTAAACGTAAATCTAACTGTAATAATACTTTTAAATGTTGTTTTAAAGAAAAAAATATTAAGTGTATCTAAAAAATGTTTAAATATTGAAATATTTACCTAAGTCCCTATTTAACCGTAACCTGAATGTATTTAATTTTAAAATTCAGTATTTTTCTTTCTTTCTGCGTGAATATATATATATATATATATATATTTCGGGATCAAAGATTTTCTCAAACGTCGTCATTTAAATAATACGGACAAGTTTTATTTACTAATCGTTTTTATTAAGTCTTACAAATTTGTGGATAAGTTATATATATATATATATATATATATATATATATATATATATATATATATATATATAACTTATCCAATTTAGAGCTTATATATATATATATATATATATATATAAGCTCTAAATTTGAGAAAAAAAAACGGCTTAAAGGTAAATCCCAAACGGCTTCTATTAATATTAATTATTAAAAATTTAATATTAAAACTGATCCAGACAGAGAGCTCAATGTAATTAAATTCATTTATTTAGAGAGCCAATATTTATTACATATACAAAAACTGAAATTTTCCGAAAAGGTATACCCATTTCAACGAGTGAATTTAACACCCGTCTCATCTGCGATCACAAAACATTATGGTATGATAAATTTGTTTGTGTTTTTGTATTAAACCCCCCCCCCCCCAAAAAAAAAAATCCAGAAGGATAATGAAAAAGAAAAACCCTTACTTCGTTTTTTTACACACACACACACACGCACACAAACAAACAAACAAGTTAATTTATCTTACCACGATACTTTGTAATCTCTAATAAGACGGGTATAAAATTTACTCCGAGAAATGGCCATACGTTTTTGATTAAATTGGAATTTTTTTTAATGTAATATCTGCAGACAGATCTGTTTCGCTGTATGACAGCTCATCAGTACGCTTAGATAACCGATTGCTTTTTAGTCAGGATTGAAACTTCACCGAATTTGTATCAGTCGACGATTCTACCACTGAGCTATGGGCGCACAGCAGAAGGAAGCAGCCTTTTACCGTGTGATATATCATGTATTCATACGCCAGGAGTGAGAGTGATTTAATTCATTACTGAATAAACGATGCGTAGATGCTACAGTAGCTACAGTTTTTTCATCATATATATATATATATATATATATATATATATATATATAAGTATATATTCAATATATATATATATAAATATGAATGTATCCAAACAAGTTTTATTAATCAGAACTAACAATGTCTGTCTGTTTAATATTTTTTGGTACTTTTTTTCATTTTCCTATGGTGTTGTATATGAGGATTGAAATTGTTCCCAGTTCATGTTTGTTTGGTTGTTTTTATTCCAGTCATTGTCAAGAATTCTACGTTTTCAATGGGCCAGGTGAGATAACGCTGACTATACCCTACTATTTAACAGAGTTGAAATATATATACATTAGCAAGCAGTGTGGGTATAGAAGAATCCAAAGGAGTATCCTGTACATACAGTGGTAAGATAACTCTCTAAGAGAGCTCTAAATATATATGTATATAAATACATATAGACCAAATGTAAGAAAAATTAAGGCAGACACGTTATTTCATGGTAAAACGGGGGTTTAGGCATATTTCAGGCGAACCATCATCAGCTTCCGTCTTTATTTTACGAATTCGTGTAAAATCCTTTGTAAAATAAAGAAGGAAGCTGATGATGGTTCGCCTAAATAGGCCCATACTTCCGATTCACCATGAAATAACGTGTCTGCCTTAATTTTTCTTATATATCTATATATACATATATATATATTAGATCATTGCAAAAGTTCGTGCGTGATTATAACCAACTGGCGAACCGAAAGGAGATTACCAACACCTTTAAATCTTTTCTTTTTCATTTTTTTATTACTTTTTTCAGCGCAGTCTAATCGTTTATTACATAAAGTTTCCGATTAACAAAGTAAATTTGAAAAAATTCAATATTTAAGCAATTTTAGTGGGGGCTCATTTTCTCATACAACGCTATATTAAATCGATCCCCCATTTTGGAACCACTCGCTTTGGGGGTCGCTTTTTTTATGTTTTTTGGATGAGATGTTGCGCTTGTTTTTGTCTTTTTCAAGTTTTCTTCAGTTCTTACGAAATTCCAAAAATGGCTTTATTCAAAAATTTCGCAAAGGATTCAGTTGTTGAATATGCGCAAGCAAAAAAGTTAATTGCACAGGATCGATTTACTCTAAGGTTGTATGAAAAACTGAGCCCCACTCCCTAAAAATCTTTTAAATGTTGTGATTTTTACAAATTTTTTGTCAATCGGAAAGTTTAAGATATAATCCATAAGATTGTACTGAAAAATGTAAAAAAACAATTGATAATCAACCAATTTACAGGTGGTGGTAATGCCGTACCGAGCAGTGGTTCTAAAATGGAGGATCGATTTACTATAACGTTGTATGAAAAATTGAGTCCCCCCCCCCTAAAATTGTTGAAATATAGAAATTTTTCCAAATTTTTTTTTGTCAATCGGAAAGTTTAGGGTGTAATCGATAAGATTGCACTGAAAAAAGTTTTAAAAAAAAATGAAAAACAACAAATTTAAAGGTGGTTGTAATCTCCTTCAGGTCCGTCAAACAAATTTTTACACAGTCTCCATTGTTTTTAACAAGTCTCCCATTGTTCTACAAGCTTGTTCATGTCATTTTTGTAGAAGCGTCGCTTTTTTGTTGAAAGAAAGTTGTGAACTACTCTTTTGACTGACTGTACAGAATTAAATCTTTTATCATTTAAATTGTTCTATGGGGGAGAGGAATAGCATTTTCGTGACACCTTCACTCTTCAGGTTTTTTCAAAAACATGTAGGATGTTGGCACGAAAGACTAAAAAGCAATAGTTGTTTCCAGTTAAAGCGAAACCGTAGACTAAAAGAAAAATGAATTGATGTAAGTCAAATTTTGATTTCCTGGTATCGATATCAAATAAGTTTTTCTAGTCGTAAACTGAATTTTGAAGGCTAAATAAGTCCTCTGAGTAAATGGTAACATGGCTAAGACTAAGAACTACAATTATACCTACTTAGAGCTAAACCCGAAGCAAAAACTCAAATAAAAGGGCTGAAAAAATACAGACATAAAGGCAGATAAACAGACACACATACAAACATCTTACCTTTCCTATATATATATATATATATTATCGATTTTCTGCACTATTTTAAGAACTGCGACCTTGAAACTTCTGAATATTGTTTCTTATGTCTTTGTCTATGAGTGTATGAAATTTGATTAAAATCGGACCACTCCTTCTATAACCCGATTTTTTCGATTATCGATTTTTGATATTTACCGGGGCTACAGCCGTTTCGGAGTCTATAGGTAACGGACACACACACACACACACACACACACACACACACACACACACACAGAGATAAAGTTCCATTTATAAATAAGTTTAGATATCGAACAGTTTATGACAAAAATAACTTCTCCTACTGTGTGCCGTTTCCCTTCAGGACGTAGGTGATTATGGCCTTCCACATTTCCCTATCTCTTGTAGCTCTTTCTCTTGTTACCCCTCCCAAACCTGTTCTGCCATTTATTTACTCGACCCAATCAAGTATGTAATGCGTTGTTTCCCCCGTCACTTGTACCCTCTGTCTGACCTGTGAGTATCAGATTCTCCAAGTCCTTATTCCTCATTACATGTCTCAGAAACTTCAGCTCTCTTTTCTTGTTTGTTTTTCGTTTCCATCATCTTCAAAATCTCTTCGTTACTCACATGTTCGATCCACAATATCTTCACTATCTTCAGCATATAGCTATTCACAAAAACACCTCCTTTCTTAAAACTATTGAAAACTATTGAAAAAAAACCCAATTTTGGTACTAAGCCTCGTTGCAATTTAACACTATATATATAATATATCACGGAAAGTGATATATATCTGATTTGAGGTAGTTAAGCGGTTTAGGCAAATGTAACCAGGTAGGACAATCTAACAAGGAGACGTAATGGACGGTACTCGTCGTATGCAGTATCCTGAGACGTAGGCGTAGTCAATAGACGTAGACCAATAGTCGTAGCATTCTAGGGGTAGATCTATGGACCTCTAGACCTTTAGTCGTAGTAGATCTGTGGACGTGGGCCACTCTGCGTCTTCGCATATTCATTACATATTCCTTACATCAATATATATATATATATATATATATATATATATAACACATCTCTGGCGTCCTACATGTGGGACATTAAAATTTCTACTAATACTGATCCTATTTTAAAATGGGAAATTTTAAAACGATGTTCCAAATACAAGCCGGGGAGGGAGTTCTGCAATTTATGCGGAGAAGAAATGTTGGCCATTGCGTTATTCGAAACCGTGCAGAATCTATTAAATTCAAAAACTGAAATTCTTCATAAATGTATCCACATGAAAAACTGTTTGCTCAATTAGCCTCCTGTTTAATTGTTCTCAATCTGTTTTTTCCCCTTAATAAAGTTTATCCTCCCCTTTTCTTGAGTTTGGTGTCTTCCTTGTTTAAGCTGAAATTCTACATATATGCTGCATAATTTCTAAGTCTTTAGCCAATTTTCCCTGACGAGCTGTTAAACGAAACCGTGGTAGGTGTTTGGCTCACTCTTAGATTTTCGATTATATATATATATATATATATATATATATATATATATATATATATATATATATATATATTAGAAAAGAGGTTTTCCATTCCTTTCCATATATATATATATATATATATATATATATATATATATATATATATATCGAAAATCTAAGAGTGATCCAATAACCTACCACGGTTAAGGTCAACGCAGGACAAGGATGATTGATAGATATATCTGGTCGTAGATGATGTCATCAAAGTGCAACCCCCACCCCACACACACATACACAAAAGCGACAACCGTCTTGGAAAGCAATGGACCGCCGGTGGTGAATGACAGATACATTTGGTTGTAAATAATGTCAACAAAGCGACAATTCAAAAAAATAATGCGAGGGAGTTTTAAGACTCTAAAATTTTTGACTGAAGGGACAGAGAACACTCCCTCTGGCTTCCGACTCCAGACGGCCTCTTCGTCTGCATGATTGCCCTCCTGTTCCCCGCATGCGTCACCGACGAAGGATAAACATATAAGATTATGTGTATGGTTAGGTCTTGAAGGCTGTCACAATGCGTTTAGTAAAATAAAGAAAGGTAAAGAAGTTTCGGGGGATTACCTACTTATTATACATTAATATTTCGAGATCAAGATCTCATCTTCAGAATAGCAGAGGAGCGTCTGTCTGTCCGAGTGAGTCTGTGCCTATCAAGGAATGGTCATTCCTGGCTGCTGCTGCTGCTGTTATTAATTGTAGGGAGTGCTTGTGTGTGTGTGTGTGCGTGTGTGTGTGTGTTAGACCATGTATGTGTGTTTGTGCGTGTATGTTTATGGTAAATATATATGTGATTGACAGTTGGGACCTTTTTCTAGTCTGATGATATCAGTCTGTTTTAAATAGTCCCAACTGTCAATCACACATATATATATATATATATATACCACACACACACACACACAAGCACTGGTTCATCTTTCTCTTCTCTTGCCCTTTCTATTTCACCCACTGTAGCTGGTTCATCTTTCTCTTCACCCTCTTCCTGCCTAAAAAGTTTATGTAGCCCCTACTCATCAGTAGCGGTATCGCCTTGCTTGGGGTGAAATGATTTAAACAAAATAAAAATCTTCATTTCCTAACTTATCCTCTTACGTCCGTACTATTCACATTTAGTTACCCTTTGCCTTGAGTGTTTTATAGATTCATAAAAACCGGAGATTCTACCTCTAAGCTATCTACATACGGTGGAGGAAGGCAGATTTGAGCGTGTTATTGACACCAAGTAGACAAACCCTTGTAATCAAGAGTGTTCAATTTATTGCAGAAGATATATATATATATTGTCCAGCCTTCACTGCCATATAGAAGGACTGATATTACATAACAAGTACTCTTTTCTTTGTTTCTCTTGCTTCAAGTCTCTTTTTCATCTGTGAGGAAATTGTCCAGAATTCACTGCCATATAGGAGGACTGATATTACATAACAATTCAGTACTCTTTTCTTTGTTTCTGTTGCTTCAAGTCTCTTCTTCATCTGTGAGGAGACTGTCCACTATTTACGGCCATATAGGAGGACTGATATTACATAACAGTTCAGTAGTCTTTTCTCTTTTTTCTGTTGCTGCAAGTCTCTTCTTTATCAGGAGATTGTCCAGCATTCACTGCCATATAAGACGTTTGATATTACATAGCAGTTCAACACATTTTCTTTGTTTCTGATGAAATTTTCCTGTTTCTTAATTCTTTGCTTAGCTTTTGTACAGTACTTGTAACATTTATTACCATACATGAAAACTGATATTACATAGCAGTTCAACACCTTTTCTTTGTTTCTAATGAAAGTTTCCAATTTCTTAATGCATTGCTTATTTTTGGAAGCCAGTTCAGTGTCGCATTTTCAGCCTTTTGCTAAAACACCTCTTAAAGATTTCAATTTTTTATTTGCTTGATTTTGGCATCGCCAATTTTTAAATTCGCATGTTTTTTTTTTTGTTTTTTTTTTTTGCTTAGATCCATGTATTCCGTCTACTTGCAATTGATGTTTTGTCCTTTTTTTCTTCTTTCCTTTAGTATTTCCTGTAGAAGTTCCTTTAGCTTTCCCATCTGTGTTTGTTATCAACACTGTGTCATCTGCGTATCTTATATTGTTAATATTGTGGCCACCAATCATGAATACTTGTTAATTCTCTTAGAATCGCCTCACCGTCTAGGGTGAATAACTTTTGTGAAAAGATACATACTTGTCTTACTCCCCTTTCAATTTTTGTGAATTTAATGAATTCATTTTTTATCCGTATGCAGGGGATTTTCTCCCAGTATAATTTCTGTATAGTTATTTCCCAAATAAATACTTTCACGGCGTCTGCTCCATGGAACTTATCTCACTGTTGCCCTCTACGTATGAATTTACACCAGCTACTAGACTAGCAACTAGGTCCCACCCTTTTACAGTGAAACCGATAAAATGTAACCGAAATTTTTACTCTAAGTAAAAGTTTCGGTTACATTTTATCGGTTATTTTATCAGTTTTATCAGCTTCTTTTCACGCACTTCCCGCCTGTGGAATTCCCTTCCATATACTTGCTTCCCCGACAGCTAAAACCTCCAGGAGTTTAAATGTAAGGTCAATAGACATCTCCTATCTCACTAACTCGCATCCTTTCTCTCAAGCTCTTTTTTCCATCCACTCCACACCCACACCGGTATTCTCATCCGTCTATTATTATCCTCCTGATGTCTCCTATAACTAACCCCCCGTTTTCATTACTTTCCGCTATGTCACCCCTTGCGCAACAGTGGCAGTAAAACTGCCTTTCTTGGGGAGAAATGATAAAAAAAGAACATACTTTCTTTCCTAGATATTCAATTAACTCTTTGTGGCGTAGTTTATCAACCACTTTTGCATAATCTATAAATAACAAATTTGCATTTATATTGCTTTTTCTGATATCATTCTTGGCATAAATATTGCATTCCTTGTTCCAGTATCTGTAATGAACCGGCGCTATTCTTGTCCTATTTTCGGTCTTATTTCATAGATGAACGAATTCATTTTCTTCTATGTGCCATATCTTTTCAGGACGTAGGCGATCATGGCCTTCCACGTCTTCCTATAGCTGGTGGTTCATTTTCGGTCTTATTTCACAGATGAACGAATTCATTTTCTTCTATGTGCAATATCTTTTCAGAACGTAGGCGATCATGGCCTTCCACGTCTTCCTATAGCTGGTGGTTCATAGCACACTTTCTCTTGTTACACCACCCTAACCCCCGCCCTGTCACCCACCCGCTCAGGCCTGTCAAGTATGTTACACGCTGCTTTCCCCTGTCTCTCTTTCTCTCTGTCTGGCATGTGAGTATCAGGTTCTCCAAGCCTTCCTGCCTCATTACATGTCCCAGGAACTTCATCTGTCTCTTCCTGGTGCTCAGTATTAATTTTCTCTTCGTTTCCGTCATTTCTAAGACCTCATCATTGCTCACATGCTCGAGCCATGATATCCACAGCATCCTTCTGTAGAACCACATTTCAGTTGCTTGAAGTTTTATATTTATCTTTGTTGAGATTGTCAAGCATTCACTGCCGTATTAGAGAACTTACATCACATAGCAATTCAGTACTCTCTTCTTTATGCTTTTAGCGAAATTTTCCTGTCTCTTAATACTCTACTCAGCTTCTGAAATGCATCCTTTGCAATGCCAATTCGACTTCGGATCTTTGTGTCACACTTTCCGTCTTCTGTTAGTACACTTCCCAAATATTAAAATTTTTATGCCTGCTTGATTATCCCCCCCATTTTGGGATGCCCTTTTTGTTGATGACCATGTATTCGGTTTTGTTGCAATTCATTTGTAGTCCTTTATTTTCTGAATAGAGGACAGAGACCGTAAAATGTTTTTGAAATTAATCTTAAGATCCATTAACCACTTATATTCAAACAGCTTACATGTTAAAATATTGCGTTGTTTCAGTTTTTCACTCGAGATATTTTCTTTCCACCATCAATGGTTTACATAAACGCTTCTGATGTAGTTAGTAAAAGCATATTAGAGCCTCAGAGAATATCCTAGCGGAAATGACCAGCATGTCACCAGAAGTTATGCCTCAACTGAGACATGACGTGTCAATAATTGTTATTCCTAAAGATATTACAGCAAGGAATCTTTCTGGGATTTTTTTAAAATTTGTTTAGTAACTTTCGCTGTTTATGTTTTTTCTATATGAAATAAGGTCGGGTTGCTACGGTGTGATTTTCATTACGTCAAAACGCTTCGTGCAATTAAGTCGTTCCCATGGCGACCTTAAAATAGTTCCTTTCAGATTTGCACGTGGGTATGCGTATTTGCATTGCTGTACGGGGCGCGGAGTTAAGTTCGTTTACTAAGACTAAAGTTTCGTTAAATGATGTTGGTATAAAATTATTTGATCTGAGATCGAACCGATCCCTTAGACTTTAAGAAAGTATTTTCATTTTTACAAAATGATCTTCAATGTACACTACCGTTCATAATTATTAGGCAACATATTTTTTAATATATTTCATACTATTTTTAGTATTAATAACCAAGTGAATAATTCAAAATGAAAATAGAATCGTTCTTTTGTTAATATTGCACAATAACATGTGCATCAAATGAACTGTTCTGGTGTCCAGTTTTTGTGCTCTCTTTTTGTGCTAGTCTCTTCTTCCTGGCTGCATTGTATAATTTTGCAAAGTAATAATAACAAAAGAACCATTCTATTTTCATTTAGAATTATCCACTTGGCAATAAATACTAAAAATAGTATGAAATATATCATTTCTTTTAAAAAACTGGGGTGGCCTAATAATTATGGCCGGTTGTGTATATGTTACAGAAAAAGTGCTTGCATCTATTCGATTAAGGAATAAGTTGCATCAGACTGAAAGTCTCTCTTGTTTTCAAAACCATATATTTTTAAAAGATACACGTAAATAAAGATTTAGTCTTTTCTGGTTTTTGCTTTCCAATCTAATTTGCTGTTCAAAATTTTAAATGCAATATCAGTCGTTATCTTCTGTCTTCTTAATTCCTGTTGTTTTATTGTTCTCTCTCCTTAATTATGTTTTCGTCTTCTCATATTATTATAAGTCCTATGCTAACAGTTTCTTCTCTCGATAGCGGAACTCCCTTCCGGCTTCTTGTTTTTCAATCAACTTTGATCAAATCAAATTTAAATGCAATGTCAGTCGTCGTTATCTTCTGTCTTCTTAATTTCTGTTGTTTTATTGTTCTCTCTTCTTAATTATGTTTTCTTCTTCTCATATTATTATAAGTCCTATGCTAACAGTTTCTTCTCTCGGTTTTGGAACTCTCTTCCGGCTTTTTGTTTTTCAATCTACTTTGATCTTCAAAAATTTAAATGCAATGTCAATCGTTATCTTCTGTCTTCTTAATTTCTATTTTTTTTTCTTTACTGTTCTCTCTCCTTAATAGTGATTTTTTTTTTTTTTTTTTTTTGCGTATTAGTGGCTTTATTCATCTTCTCAGGGAGAAATGATTGAAAAAGATATTTTTTCGCTATCACTAGCCAGTACTATCATGAAACAAGTCATGTAAAGTGTTCAAACTTCGGGGCAAGACTAATGATTGATTCTGTGTGTTTGTGTGTATATATATATATATATATATATATATACAGGGATGGAAAAATAATGAAAACACTTTGAAATTTCAAGCAAATTTATTTCAGTATGCAATAGGACCGACGATGGCATTCATTAAAGCTTGAAATCTACAAGGTATCGACTAGTACAAATTAGTTGTCACACGTCTGTCTTGTTAACCACAGTGAGACACCAGATTTGACAGGACAGATGACTGACATCTTCGTCTGCCGAAATAGACTATTCCCCAGATGAGGTGATTCGAAATTTATTGTTTAATAAGTATTTTGCTCTGTAGTTAAATACATAGTAAAATATTCTCTCTCTCTCTCTCTTCTCTCTCTCTCTCTCTCTCTCACCTAACCCACTTTCTTTACGTTTCAAATCTACGGTTCAGTAGTCATGCTGAATCTATCTTTAAATTTTAGTTGACATCCGCTCTTACGCGTGCTCTTTGATTATATATCGCGTATATATATGCTTATGTATGAATATGTGTGTGCATTCACCAAACTGATGTAATGATGTATTTTTTCTTAAATTTTCACTTTTATGGAAGCGACATTTATATTTATTCGTTTTTTTTTTTTAAGGCCTTTGTGAATTTCATTCGCGTAAAATCTTTTGTACAACAAAGACGGAAGGTGATGATGGTTCACCTGAAATAGGCCTAAACTTTGGATTAACCATGAAATAAATTGTCTGCCTTAATTTTTCTGATATTTGCTCTATGTGTATTTATATACATATATATTTAGAGCTCTCTTAGAGAGTTATCCTACCACTGTGTATAGAGGATACACCTTTGGATTCTTATTTATATCGTATGCTGATATATATATATATATATATATATATAGAGAGAGAGAGAGAGAGAGAGATAAGTATGAATAGAATTAAATAGATAATTATGAAGAGATAGATAGATAGATAGATAGATAGATATGAACACGTTAGATAGATAGATAGATAGATAGATAGATAGATAGATAGATAGATAGATAGATATGAACACGTTGAGATAGATAGATAGATAGATAGATAGATAGATAGATAGATAGATAGATAGATATGAACACGTTGAGATGAGATAGATAGATAGATAGATAGATAGATAGATAGATAGATAGATAGATATGAACAGGTTGAGATAGATAGATAGATAGATAGATAGATAGATAGATAGATAGATAGTGAGATATGAACACGTTAGATAGATAGATAGATAGATAGATAGATAGATAGATAGATAGATAGATAGATAGATATGAACACGTTGAGATAGATAGATAGATAGATAGATAGATAGATAGATAGATAGATAGAACATTGAACAGTTGAGATAGATAGATAGATAGATAGATAGATAGATAGATATGAACACGTTGAGATAGATAGATAGATAGACAGATAGATAGATAGATAGATAGATAGATAGATAGATATGAACACGTTGAGATAGATAGATAGATAGATAGATAGATAGATAGATAGATAGATAGATAAGGGACAGGTTGATATAGAAAGATAACACTGAATATATAAGGAGGTGTGCGCTATAATCCGGACTAACTTTAATTTGGCAGAACGTGACAACCATATTATATATATCATTTTTTCCTTGTTTCAGATTTGTGTGACACGAATCTGTTGAATTAAGAACAAATTAAGCAAAATATCCAGTGAACTCGAGCGCCGTACTGCAATTATTGTGGCCCTAACTTGTGTCCACACGCCCAAAGATATTCTTGAGTTTTTTCATTTTCCAAAATCGACTGTGTACGACATTGCCAAGACCTTCAACGAATCTGGTAAGGCTGGGGGTAAGTCCCTGACACCTCAGAAATAAACACAGGACATCCGATGTTATTATCTCCGATGAAGGAGACATCATGCCTCCCCACTTCCTTAGCAAAGATCAGACCGTGACGAAAGACGTCTATCTGGAAGTCATGAAGAATGTTGTGAAGCAATGGATTGTTCAGGTATCTGCAGGATGAGTTCAATGATTACCTACATTCTGAAATGGAGTCGTATCTGCTGAGGTGTCCAATTTGGTCCAGGCTTGGAGTGACATCTTCTGGTCAAAGGAGTTCTGACCCCCTAATAGCCCTGACCTAAATCCTTGCAGCTATTACCTATGAGGCGCACTTGAGAGACAGTCCAACAAACGTGCATACAATACTGTCGACTCCCTGAGGACTGCCATCATCGAGGCCGATGCCAACTTGTCCTGGGAACAGGTGACCAACGCCTGTAGGAGTTTTCGGTCTCGTGTGGAGGCTGTGATTGAAGATGGAGGGGGCTGGATTGAATAATATGGTAGAGGAGAGATCAGACAACAATGTTATAAAGCAATTGTCATGTAAATACTTGTCATTCTAAATAAACACAATTTTTCTTTCAGTATATATTTTTCCAGATTTTAATACACACCCCTATATATATATATATATATATATATATATATAGTGGAACCTACCGTATGCCATTTTCGTCAGCGACCACCCGTTGTTAGCGACCATTTTTTCTATGCACGGACGATTTGCTAATGTTAATTTACCCTTAGTGAGCGACCACCTCCAGAACGCAACCAGTGTCTAACATCAACGAGTTAAAATCACTGGTCAAGCGACTGCTATAAAAAAAAATCCATTTTGGTCGTACACTGCGAACTTCTAAATTAGGAGAAACTAAATGAATAATCTATTTCATTTTGATTTGATCAAAGCCAGGAACACTTACTCATTGTTTTGTTATTGTAGTGTTGTATGAAACAGTTATTTCTTGTTGAAATGTACATTGCCTGAGTTCACGTCACGGTCAAACATCGGCTGTTTTGTACAATATGTATTGCATTCGACATGTTCAGGGGATTTATCGCAGTCTCTGTACTGACTTGAATAAATTCAGAGATTGGGAAAATCACAATTATCTCTCTTTCTCAAATGTCTATCTCTTTCGTTTTTTTTTTTTGTGTATCTATCTACTCTATTTCTATCTGGGTATATATATATCTATCTCTCTATTTTTTGTGAATAAATATTTTGATTTCTTGTTGACCGTTTGTAAATACGTTTTTTAAAATTTTTAAATGAATTATGCTGAATAAATTTCTTGAAAGTTAGGCCATTTTCTTATGTTCACATTTATTTATTACCAGATTACATGGTAAAATTCTAATATGTAAATTTTGATGAGTAGAATATACGTTTCTGGCGTAAATAGGTCATGACTATGAGCCTTTAGTGAGTGACGACCTCCCGTATGCGACCAGTTTCTGATGGCGGTAGGGGTGGTCGCATACGGCATGTTCTACTGTATATATATGAGCAAGAAGAAATGGAGCCAAAATCCACAGTTCGTAGCTTTTACTTTTTAAAAAGGCTCAATATAAAGTAAATTGAAAAAAGAGATTACCTGGGGGCATATACCATAATGGATAGGAAGATGTGGTGAGCAATGATGACCTACATTCTAAAATGGAATGGTAACTAGCAAAAGATTTAACACGATGAAGTCGTCAGAATTATTTAACGGACATACCTACTCGGATGTACGAGGTAAAGTAAAAAGTTATCCGCACTTATTGTCTAAAGATATGTTATAGTGAAAGTGCAGGATATCCAAACACACACACACACACACACACACACACATACACACACATACACACACACACACACACACACACACGCATACACACACATACACACACACACACATACACACACATACACACACACACACGCACACACACACACACATACACACACACACATACACACACATACACACACACATACACACACACACACACACACACACACACACACACACACATAGAAAGCTATGGAACACGTAGGTTTTAAACATTTCAACTTATCACCAGATGAGGAGCAAAACGAGTTATTA
This sequence comes from Ascarosepion bandense, assembly GCA_037127315.1. Classification (NCBI taxonomy): domain Eukaryota; kingdom Metazoa; phylum Mollusca; class Cephalopoda; order Sepiida; family Sepiidae; genus Ascarosepion; species Ascarosepion bandense. The sequence continues at coordinate 306,850 of JBBBDQ010000599.1, forward strand.
TGCGTAGTAACGCGTTTACAAATGGAAAATATTCAAAAGTTCTACAATATAACTGTATTGAACACTTTTTAATACAAATGTACACTGGTCTAATTTTATTATGACCAGAAACTAAGTAATTTGTTTTTTTAATCATATTACACCAAGCAAGGCGGTGACGCCACTGATGCGCATGGGGCTACTTAAAAATAGAATTATTGGAAAAAAGAAAGCCGGGAACCACATCCTAAAGAGGAAACAAGGGATGAGCCTCTTCGCCTGTTCAAAAGACGTGGGTGGAGTGTGAACCGGGAGATAGTTAAGTCTATCTACTCCAATTGAGAACAAAAAGAGAGAAAAGATAATTAAAGTGAAAGAAGATTGGAGAAAAAAAAAGAAAGCCGGGAACCACATCCTAAACAGGAAACAAGGGATGAGCCTCTTCACCCGTTCAAAAGACGTGGGTGGAGTGTGAACCGGGCGATAGTTTAGTCGATCTACTCCAATTGAGAACAAAAAAAGAGAAAAGAAAAAAAAGTGAAAGAAGATTGGAAAAAAAAAAGAAAAGAAAATCGGGAACCACACCCTAAACAGGAAACAAGGGATGAGCCTCTTCGCCTGTTCAAAAGACGTGGATGGAGTGTGAACCGGGCGATAGTTTAGTCTATCTACTCCAATTGAGAACAAAAAAAGAGAACAGAAAATTAAAGTGAAAGAAGATTGAAGAAAAAAAAGAAAGCCGGGAACCACATCCTAAACGGGAAACAAGGGATGAGCCTCTTCACCTGTTCAAAAGACGTGGGTGGAATCAATAGATAGATAGATAGATAGATAGATAGATAGATAGATAGATATGCGTCAAGTAATTTCATGAACTTAGTCCAAAATTATCCGTACTTTCGCCATAACATATCTTTAGACAAGAGTGCGGGTAAATTTTTTTTATTATTTTACCTCGTGCATTCGAGTAGGTGTGCCTCTTCATCGAAATATTTCTGACGGCTTCATCGTATTAAATCTTCTTTTAGATGCCCCTTCAGAATGTAGGTGATCATCGCTTACCGCATCTCTCTATCCATTATGTTATATACTCTCAATTACGTTTCTTTTTATTTGTTTGTATAACCTCGCTCGCATTGCTGGTTCTACTATCCATTTCCGTGTTTAACAGATGACATTATTTACATTGTTATCAAATACATTGAGCTAACAGTTTTTATGCAATTCCTAGCAGTATAGCCCGGCGTTGCTCGGGTGTAATGAAAGCTTTAAAACTAATCTATGGTCCTGGAGCTCAGACACTTTGGACGTTGGCACGAAAGACTAAAAAGCAATAGTTGTTTCCAGTTAAAGCGAAACCGTAGACTGAAAGAAAAATGAATGGATGTAAGTGAAATTTTGATTTCCTGGTATCGATATCAAATTTTCTGCACTATTGTAAGAACTGCAACCTTGAAACTTCTGAATATCGTTTCTTATGTCTATGAGTGTATCAAATTTTATTAAAATCGGACCACTCCTTCTATTACCCGATTTTTTCGATTATAGAATTTTCGATATTTATCGGGGGTACTTCAACACAAAACCTAGCTAAGAACACTCGCAGACGCTTATAGTACAACTGAGTAAATTTTCAAGAAAATCGGTTCAGTCGTTTCGAATCTATAGGTATCGGACACACACACAGACACACAGACACACACACACACAGACAAAGTTCCTTTTATCAATAAGTTTAGATTTTGTGTGCGCGTATGTTTGCGTGTGTGTGCGTGCGTCAGAGAGAAAAAGATAAAAGGAAGGATAGAAAGGAGAGAGGGAGAGAAACAGAAAGTGTGAGTGAGAGATAGAAAAAAGGAGAATGAAATTGAGTATGTGAGAGAGTGAAAAGCGGATTGACTATGAGAGAAAAAGAGAGAAATATACAGAGACAAACAAACAGAGAGAGAGAGAGAGAGAGAGAGAGAGAGAGAGAGAGAGAGACGGGGGTTGTAGCAGAGTTTAAATCTTCCCGCCAATAACCTGTATATTTTCCAGTTTACGCGCCGATCAGGCAAAATGGTGTTTGACGTGAAAGTGAGTAGGAAGCAGCGGTTTCATCCCCAAATTTCTCTATGCCTAAAAGAATATAACTATTGATATCTATCGACGCTTGATGAGCGTTTACGGAAACCAAATAGTGGACACGAGCACAATTACGCGGTGAATAATGCGTTTAAGCACTGGCGACAGCAGTGAGGGTTGCCCCCGCAGATGTAGATTTTCGCGAATGCAGCACGTAGAGTCTTGTTCACGGGGCTGACTATATGTAGGACAAGAATGTTTTGTAGCTGAAAACTTGCTCTATCCAACAGTGTCCATGTGCTCTCTCAATTTGTTTGAGATTTATGAAAATAACATTGGAGCATTATTTTTCGAGCATAACCAGTGATGGCCATGTAGAAAAATAGCGATTTGTAGATGCAAACTTGCTCTATCCGACAGTGTCATTTTGCTCCCTATAACTATTAGAGATTCAATAAAAATAAATTTGGGTCATTATTTTTGGAGCATAACCAATGATGATGGCTATGTAGAAAAAAAAAACGTTTTATAACTGAAATTTGTTTGTACGCTGCAAAGCCACATTTTCGGGTGCGAGGAATGAGGAGAGGAAGATGATGTTACACCATTCCCCTAAGTGAGACGAGCTGACCAGCTTAGGAAATCAATCCAACATTTTCATTGGCTTTAATTCCGAGCTCTAATACCAAATGTGGGTAGACACTTTTTCTCTACACCGGGCGCGTATATGTTTGGGTCATATTTTTGCTTTTGTCATGATGTCGGTTCTTCAATATGGCAGTGAATGCTGGACAATATCATCGAAGATGAGGAAAAACTTGAAGCAGCGGAAATGTGGTTCTACAGAAGGATGCTGCGGATATCATGGACCGAGCATTTGAGCAATGATATTTTGAAAAGAATGGCAACGAAAAGAAAATTAATAGTGAGGATCAGGAAGAAACAACTAAAGTCCCTCGGACATGCAATGAGGAAGGAGGGATTGGAGAACCTGATACTGACTGGCCAGATAGAAGGAAAAAGAGACAGAGGAAAGCAGCGGATAACATATTTGAAGGGCCTGATCAGGAGGATGACGGAACGGGGGTTGTGTGGAGTAACAGGAGAAAACATACTAAGAGCCACCAGGGATAGGGAGACGTGGAAATCCATGATCGCCTACGTCCTGGAAGGACAGGACACATAGAAGAAGAAGAAGAAGAAGAAGAAGAAGAAGAAGAAGAAGAAGAAGAAGAAGAATGATCAATATATCACCCTGACGTCAGTCAGTTAAGTGCCTGCCATACGTGATACAAGCTTTGGCGATTTTGACTGACTGTGCACAAGACTATCCCGCAGTAGGTTGCCATTGCTTTCTGCGGTAGATTGGTTGCCAAACAAGACTATAGAACCCAATCTGTCCTATTATTTAACCCATAACTGGAGGAAAGAGGCGAATTAATACCTTTCCCAAGGGTATTTGCGCGTAAGTGAATGCAAGGAATTCGACTGGAATTTGAACTCGGCTCTCCGATTTCTCGTTCCGAGCCGATATCCACTGCACTACGACGCACCCTGATCCTAAAATATATCTTAGCAGGTAACGGGTTACATACAACAATGTTCAATGCAAAAAGGAAGTGGATAAACAAAGATCCACTCATGACCACTGTGTTTGTACAAATTTCACCCAAAGCAAGGCGGTAAAGCCACAAAGACATAATGGGTTACTGGGTGTGGAAGAAAGAGAAATCAGAAACATTATTAAGGACCGGGAGCAAAAGAAGAGTAATCAGGAGGACTGTAAAAAGCTTCTAAGACACAAAGGACAGTCGATAGCGATTGACAGTAAATTTAAATTTTTGAAGATTAATGTTAATTGTAAAATGTGAAGCCGGAATGGTGTTTTGTTTTTAATCGTCTCACCCCGAGCAAGGCGGTAATGCCACTGGTGTGCAGGGGGCTACACAAGAGTAAAAAGATTAAATAGAAGAGAGTGAAGAGGAAGACGAACCAGTTGGAAAGGAGCAAGAGAAGGATGGGAATACAGGTGTGATGACAGTTGCAAAGGTGGAGAGAAAGGAAAGGATATACGGGGTGGTGAAAAAAGAACTAGAGTCAAGTGGTTAAGAGATGAGTATTGACATTGCATTTAAATAATGCCACTGGTGTGCAGGGGGCTACATAAGAGTAAAAAGATTAAATAGAAGAGAGTGAAGAGGAAGACGAACCAGTTAGAAAGGAGCAAGAGAAGGATGGGAATACAGGTGTGATGACAGTTGCAAGGGTGGAGAGAAAGGAAAGGATATACGGGGTGGTGAAGAAAGAACTAGAGTCAAGTGGTTAAGAGATGAGTATTGACATTGCATTTAAATAATGCCACTGGTGTGCAGGGGGCTACATAAGAGTAAAAAGATTAAATAGAAGAGAGTGAAGAGGAAGACGAACCAGTTAGAAAGGAGCAAGAGAAGGATGGGAATACAGGTGTGATGACAGTTGCAAAGGTGGAGAGAAAGGAAAGGATATACGGGGTGGTGAAGAAAGAACTAGAGTCAAGTGGTTAAGAGATGAGTATTGACATTGCATTTAAATAATGCCACTGATGTGCAGGGGGCTACATAAGAGTAAAAAGATTAATTAGAAGAGAGTGAAGAGGGAGATGAACCAGTTAGAAAGGAGCAAGTGAAGGATGGGAATACAGGTGTGATGACAGTTGCAAAGGTGGAGAGAAAGGAAAGGATATACGGGCTGGTGAAAAAAGAACTAGAGTCAAGTGGTTAATAGATGAGTATTGACATTGCATTTAAATTCCTGGAGGAAAAAAGCAAGAATATGGAAGCGAGTTCCACAGGCGGGAAGTGCGAGAGAAGAAGCTGCAGGAGTAGAATTGTCGACTGCATTTGGTTAATCTAACTGTGAATGGGTGGGACACAGTTGCCAATCTGGTTGCACGAGTAAACACCTGTTGCAGAGCCACCAGTGACTTAAGTTCATTGGAGCAGAAGCCATGAAAGTATTTATAGAACAGACAAAGGGAAGCCACATCCCGTCAGTGGGGAAGTGGTTGGTGTCGAGCCGCCAAGTCGGTACTTATCACATTACTAAATGCAAGAAAAAAAAACTGTTAGCATACAACTTTCGTTGACATCTAACTCGAATGTAAACTGATGAGACTACGTCGTCAGTCGAGTATTGCGATTAAATTTATAAATTCTTGGTAGGACAGCAAAGAGCTCAATTATCATAAAATTATTTATAGAAAAGGCACAGAGAGGCAACTACGGTGATATGAAAGTGACTGAAGCCGAGACGGGTTCGGTTCAAAGTTCTTAGCACCTGACGAAGGCCGGAGCGTATATCGGCCGAAACGTCGTAAACATGGCAATAAAGATGAGGACAACAGTCTGAATATTATGAATAATATAAATACTACCTCATCTCAGAAGTATAGACAAATAAAGAGTCCGGTTCAGAATTCCTAGCAACTGAATCAGGCCAAAACGGCCGAAACGTCGTAAACATGGCATTAAAGAAGAAAACAACAGTTCGAACAATATAAATAAGGTACATTATTAATTGTTACCAAATTTACGGACCACTGCTTTAATCTTCATTCCCAGGTTTACGACGTTTCGGCCGTTATTCGCTCCGGCCTTCATCAGGTGCTAGGTATTTTTTTCACCAAAGAGTTGTGAGTTTAATACTGGCTACTCAAGTGGTGAACAAATAACTTCGAAACTCTTGCGTTAAAAGGGAGATAACTACATGTCATCAGGAAGTGGCATCGCACATGGAACGAGAACGATCTTCTTCAGTGATGGAAACAATTACTAGCACCAGAAGAAGGCCGGAGCGTACAACGACCGAAACATCGTAAACATAGCAATAAAGATAAGGATAACAATGTAAATAATATACATTATTAATAGTCACCAAATTCGCGTTCAACCGCTTTAATCTAGGTTATTATCCCGTGGGACAATTTTCTGTGGGGTGTTTGGTGTCTTCAACCTAATCTGCCTACTGATGGAAGTTGCAGTAATTGCCATATTCGACTGCACTCACCAAAGGCTTTTCGCTTTTCTTACAGCTACTGCTACCTTTCAAGACTTGCTGTCATTTATCGTTCTTTCTTATAGCGGTACTTATTTCTACGCTAGGCCTACTAAGCATAGAAGTAAATAGAATATATTCAGAAGATCTGTGATACGTACGACATTAGGCCAATATTCAGAAGCAGTTCCACTCTGCGGTGAACTCCAGTGACGTGCTTAGCAACATCGCCCCCACGTAGAATGCGCCTTGCGGCTCCTCTACCCACAGAATGCAACTTGCCGCCCCCAGAACATACTGAACCCACAATAAGTGGTACTTTAAACAAAGTAAAATACTGTCAGACCGCAGATATTCGGTGATCACGAAAAAAAAACAAAAAAAAAAAACAGAAGAAATGGCGGAATTGTCGTTTTGAAGCTATCCGTTACAAAGGTTTTCACAACTTTTAGCTATTTTTATGCACGTTGAACGAAACAGATATCTATAATCTATTTCTCTCTCGAGTTCATTTTTTTTTAAATTACAAATGATTTGCTGCCTCTTCGGGAGAGAGAGAGAGAGAGCGAGAGAGAGCGAGAGAGAGAGACGGGTTGATAAATGTCTATTTCAACATACCATACAATTATGATAATAATTTTCCAGTTAATCCTAATAATTATTTTGTTAATTTTTTTTTTCATTACAATAGATCTGCAGAGCCAAGGAATCTTGCGGCTTCCAGTGGCCTTGCAGCCCCTAGGGAACTTGCGACGCCCCCACAATTGCGGGGTCTTCGGGGGGGGGGGCCCTAGGCACGGCCCTGGTGAACTCCCAGCTGAGTAAAGACTAACGCAAGAGAGCATAACCAAATGTATGCCATTTCTTTCATTTGCGGCAAAGAATATTTTTTATAATCATTTCACCCCAAGCAAGGCAAGATCGTCAGTGCTGCACAGGGGTTAGAGTCAGTAAAAAAAAAGTTGCAGAGGATGTCGAAGAAAGGATAAGAGATGGCCTGGAATCAAGTAGATAGAAGATGGCAATTGACGTTGCATTTAAACCATTAGAGATTGTAGCTATCAGGGTAGCAAGTAAACGGGAGCTCCGCAAACGGGAAGTGCGAGAAAAGAAACTATTAGAGTAGAATAGAGGGTTAAATTTACCAATTACGGCAGTTAAAGGGCAGAATCTTGATGCCAATCGAATCATATATGTGGTCAAATAACCTTGGAAAGAAGCTTGTCAGAGCAGTTGCCATGAAAATACTTGTAGAAAACAATATGAAGGAGAAACAAATCACGTCCTAAAAGTAAGACTGAATTAACCGTATTGAGCGTAGAACAATGAAATCAGGCATAGCCGATCATGTATGGAGGGAAAGAGTTGTCATCAACCCTAAGATATAAATTAAAAGTACTAGACAAGAACAACACTGGTAGATATTTAAAAAATCCCGGTATATGCCAGGTTACCCGGGTCGGCATCACCTGGTGAAGGCCGGAGAGCACAACGACCGAAATGTTATAGCAACAACAAAGATGAAAACAGTAGTAATAGTTGTTTGCAGTTCTTGTTTAGTTTCTTCGCATTTGCTGACAAAGTTTGTATTTAACATGAGGCCATATTTGGAGGTTGGCCAACCAGAAAATATCGATCTGGTTATTCAATAGCAATGAGCCGCGGTTATTGAGCTTTATTTTGTAACTAAAACAGATTGCTAACCATTAAGCCATGCCTCCCCCTCTCTCTCTCTCTTTCTCTCTCTCTCTCTCAATCTATCTATCTATCTGGCTATCTATCTATCTCAGTCTGTTCAGTCTATCTCAGTCTGTTCATATCTATCTATCTATCTATCTATCTATCTATCTATCTATCTATCTATCTATTTCAGTCTATTCATATCTATCTATCTATCTATCTATCTATCTATCTATCAGTTTGTTCCTAATGGTTCTATCTATCTATCTATCTATCTATCTATCTATCTATCTATCTATCTATCTATCTATTTCTTATATCTATCTATCTATCTATCTATCTATCTATCTATCTATCTATCTATCTATCTCAGTCTGTTAATATCTATCTATCTATCTATCTATCTATCTATCTATCTATCTCAGTCTGTTAATATCTATCTATCTATCTATCTATCTATCTATCTATCTATCTATCTATCTATCTCAGTCTGTTCTATCTATCTATCTATCTATCTATCTATCTATCTATCTCAGTTTGTTATATCTATCTATCTATCTATCTATCTATCTATCTATCTATCTATCTCAGTTTGTTATATCTATCTTATATCTATCTATCTATCTATCTATCTATCTATCTATCTATCTATCTATCTATCTATCTCAGTTTGTTCCTAATGGTTCTATCTATCTATCTATCTATCTATCTATCTATCTATCTATCTATCTATCTATCTATCTATCTCATCTATCTATCTATCTATCTATCTATCTATCTATCTATCTATCTATCTATCTCAGTTTGTTCCTAATGGTTCTATCTATCTATCTATCTATCTCAGTCTGTTCATATCTATCTATCTATCTATCTATCTATCTATCTATCTATCTATCTATCTATCTCAGTTTGTTATATCTATCTATCTATCTATCTATCTATCTATCTATCTATCTCAGTTTGTTATATCTATCTATCTATCTATCTATCTATCTATCTATCTATCTATCTATCTATCTCAGTTTGTTCCTAATGGTTCTATCTATCTATCTATCTATCTATCTATCTATCTATCTATCTATCTATCTACAAAACTGGAACTCATCTCGTTGACTTCTCATTACTAGTCACTAAACAATACACTTTAGTAAAATTCTGACTGTTATATTTCTTACTAGTTTGCTTTTTTAGATTGTTGAAGCGTTAGGTCTTGTTTATGTGTCTTTTTCCTAAGATTTTTGGAATTTCTAAATCGAAACCTTTATTCAATTTACGTGGTTAGACTGTTTTTATACCGCTTTCCTTTGTTAGTCAGCCAGTCAGTCAGTTAAGTACCATACGTGATACACGCTTTGGGCGATCATGTCTCGAAAGAGGCATGGCTGACTGGGCAGATTAACCCGCAGTAGGTTGCCATTGCTTTCTGCGGTAACTTGGTTGCCAGCCATGACTATAGAACCCAGTCTGTTCTATTATTTGACTTATAGCTAGAGGAGGAAGAGATGTATTATATTATTAAGTAGTAATTAGTAGGGGATCAGTTTATTACTTCAAAACAATATAAAACTGATCCCCCGCTTCATGCCCAGAAGAAGTTTTAATTATGTTTCCAACTATTATATTCAGCTAGTCAGTTAACTGCCATATGTAATACACGCTTTGGGCGATCATGTCTCCAAAGAGACATGACTAACTGGGCAGAAGATTATCCCGCAGTAGGTTCCATTGCTTTTTGTGGTAGACTGGTTCCAACCAAGGCTATACACCCCAATTTGTCCTATTATTTGACTCATAGCTAGAGGGGGAACAAATGTATTATATTATTAAGTCGTATTTTGTGCGGGATCAGTTTATAACTTCAAAACAATATAAAACTGATCCCCCACTTTATGCCCAGAAGAAGTTTTAATTATGTTTCCAACTATTATATTCAGTCAGTCAGTTAACTGCCATACGGAATACACGCTTAAGCGATCATGTCTCGAAAGAAACATGACTGACTGGGCAGAAGATTATCCCGCAGTAGGTTGCCATTGCTTTCTGCGGTAGACTGGTTCCAACCAAGGCTATAGAACCCAATCTGTCCTGTTATTTAACCCATAACTGGAGACGGATTATAACCTTTCCCAAGGGTATTTGTGCGTCAGTGAATGCAAGGAATTCAACTGGAATTCGAACTCAGCTCTCCGATTTTTCGTTCCGATCTGATATCCACTGCACCACAACGCATATCGCTTTCCATGGTTAAGAGATATCAAAAGGGATATCATATAACAGATAATCCCTTCTAATACTTCGTGTCACAAGTCAGTTGCTTCTACTGATTCGTCTTCAGTACCAGACCAAGCAGTTGAACTCACAACGACTAGAGAACTAAATAAGAACTAGATTAGAGATCCCTAGATGTCCCTGGAACGAGAACAATTCATCCCCTTAGATTAAAGAAATAAATAAATAGGGTTCAGTTTAAAAGTAAGGTTAGCCAGATTTGACAAGCGCAAGATAAAGGCCGAGGAACACAGCGGCCGAATCGTTGTGATAATAACAACAAACATGAGGACAATAATCTGCATGTCAGTCAGTCAGTTAAGTGTCATAAGTGATACACGCTTAGGTAATCATGTCTCGAAAGTGACATGACTGACCGGGCAGAGGATTTTCGTGCTGCCATTACTTTCCACGGTAGACTGGTTGCCGACTAAAGCTATAGAACTCAATCTGACCTGTTATTTAACTCATAGCTGAAGGAAGAAGAGGTGGGTTATATTATATTCATGAGTAGTAATTTGTGGGGGATCATTTTATTATTTAATAAAAAGAGAAAAAAGATCCCCCACATTAGGTTAAAGAGAAGTTTTAATTGTATTCATTTCTGATTATATTAATTTGTGCTAATTCTAGGGTGACATGTTTATTAGTTCATAAGAATTACTACTTAGCAATTATCTAAACTTATTTATAAATAGAACTTTGTCTGTGTGTGTGTGTCCATTACCTATAGACTCCGAAACGGCTGAAACGATTTTCTTGAATATTTACACAGTTGTACTATAAGCGTCTGCGAGTGGTCTTAGCTAGGTTTTGTGTTGAGGTACCCCCGATAAATATCGAAAATCGATAATCAAATAAATCGGGTTATAGAAGGAGTGGTCCGATTTTAATCAAATTTGATACACTCATAAACAAAGACATAAGAAACGATATTCAGAAGTTTCAAGGTTGCAGTTCTTACAATAGTGCAGAAAATCGATAATATATATATATATATATATATATATATATATATAAGGAAAGATGTTTGTGTGTGTGTGTCTGTTTATCTGCCTGTATGTCTTTATTTTTTTCAGCCCTTTTATTTTGCTTTTTTGCTCTAAGTAGGTATAATTGTAGTTCTTAGTCTCAGCCATGATACCATTTACTCAGAGGACTTATTTAACCTTTAAAATTCAGTTTACGACGAAAAAAACCTATTTGATATCGATACGAGGAAATCAAAATTTGACTTGCATCCATTCATTTTTCTTTCAGTCTACAGTTTCGCTTTAACTTGAAAAACTATTTCTTTTTAGTCTTTCGTGCCAACGTCCTAAGAGTCTGAGCTCCAGGACCATGGATTAGTTTTAAAGCTTTCATTACACCCGAGCAACGCCGGGCTATACTGCTAGTTCATAAAAAAAAATTATTGCTTATAATTTTAAGTAGCATTATTTGCATTTCAAGAAAGAAAACATATATTTTTTTTTGTGAAATCTGAACCTGAAGAAGGTTCTATAATCGAATGGTTGAACGACTGTGAAAACTTTTAATACTCAGTCGAAACGACTGATTAAATGCAGTTCGTAAATTTATTGTCGATCAAAAGTTGTTATCATTCCAAGAAATGTTTTGATTTGTGGCCTAATTCTTTGTATTGTTTATGTTGGCAAAACTGTTTGCTTTGAGTCCGTGGGTGACAGATGCACGTGTGAGTAAATTTTAGATCATACATTTATTTGTAATCTTAACTAGTACCCCCCCCCACACACTCAAATACAAAATCCCAGCTTCTGTTGCACAACCCACTCTTTTTTCGCTATTATCTCAGCTACAAAGTCTAAAATCTCCATAACAATTCATTCGTTTTAACATTTGTAGAAGCCAGAAACCTACATTATAACCCGTTATAACATTATCTAAACAATTTACATGGGTGACACAGTTTTTAAATTGTATTTTATGACACATTATTTAAATTTTTTAAACCAAAACAAAATATATATATATGTGTGTGTGTGTGTGTTTAGGCAGAAAATTTTCTTTAAAACATGTCCAATTAAATAAATTACAAACAATATGTTTGCTTATTTTTAATAAAATTCGTTCATACTCACGGATAATCTTTCGTGTATTACAATCAAAAGATGCTAGAGATGAGCTGTAACATTGACAGATGTTATTTTCATTAATTTCTTAAGGTACCCAAGTACTTTCAATCTCTTTCCGAGGTCATCTTCAGGGGTGTGAGTTATGGTAACAAATGTAACCAGAAAACCTTGTTGCTACAAATTACTTTTTTTCTGCTTCAAATATAATTTTTAGCAACACACTTTTTCCGGTTACATTTGTTACCACAACTCACTTCTTTTCTCCCACTTCTCGGACAGCTACAATTTCCAAGAATTTAAAAGTAAAGTCAATAGTCGTCTTCTATCTCACTAACCTGCATCCTCTGTCTGTCTGTCTGTCTGTCTGTCTGTCTGTCTGTCTGTCATGCTCCTTTCTCCGTCCACTCCACTCTCATCAGTATTCTCATCCTTCTCTTACCCCCTATAACCTGTCATTTTTTCTCATAACTTTTCTCCTATGTAACCCCCTATAAAATAGTGGCAGTAAAATACCTTGCTTGTGGTGATATGATTATAAAAAAATTAAGTGTGTTTATATGTCAATAATGTATGTGAATGAAAAATATGTTTATATGTCAATAATGCATGTGAATGAAAAAACGAAATACATTTCCGTTCAAAATTGTAGCGAAATAATGTATGCACGTGTCAAGCGATGGAACGATTTTATTTTTTAAAAATATAATGAGATTTTCATGTGTGAATATGTGTAAGAGATTTAAATTCCTGGAGATTATAGCTGTCGGGGAAGCAAGTAGGGAATTCCACGGGTGGGAAGTGCAGGAAAAGAAGCTCTTGGAGTATAAATTGCGGTAACATTTTATCGGTTTCACTGTAAAAGGGTGGGACCTAGTTGCTAATCTAGTAGCTCGTGTAAATTCATACCTAGGGGTCACCAGTGATCTAAGTTCATTGGAGCAAAAGCCGTGAAAGTATTTATAGAAGAGGCACAGGGAAGCCACGTCACACCGGTGAGACAGCGACTGCAGCCGGGCTGCCAAGTCGGTATCGATCACATTACAGATTCTCCAATGGATTTTATCAAGAACCCCTGAAGCGAATAGCAGGGGCACCCGACCAGATGTGGTAGCAGTATTCAATACACAGGTGGATGGTAGATTTATATATGTGCAGAATGGATTCAGACGGGAAAAACTTCCTGGCCCTGCACAGTGAACCGACCTTCTTGGCAGCGGATTTAGCAATGGATTCGATATAATCATTCCACGTGAGGTCCGCTGAGAGTGTGAGGCCAAGGAGAAAACATACATATAAAATTAATGATATATAAAGCATCATATTATATCATCGCAATATTACAATTGAGCAATTACACACGTTCATACAGGACTCTCTCTTTTTATTTAAAAAAGAAAATAAACAGACATGTTTTTCATGTTTACAGTTAAAATATTCATCCATTGCTTGATTACACGTGACATGAATCTGACCAATGAAAGCTCACTTTCTCCTTCCTCCCCTCTCTCCATCCTCCCCTGTCTCTTTCAATATCATCTTGTGTACAAAAGATCGATTAATGTAAAAAGTTGGCAATTCTATCGTCTGCACCTTAGAAAGTTCGTCCCCTCTATCTAGCTAGATAATTTTTCTTGCTAGAATCTTTTTTTTTTTTAATCATATCACCCCGAGCAAGGCGGTAACGTCACTGATGTGCTGGGGGCTACGTAAGAGCGAAAAGATTGGAAAAGAGAAAGCCGGAAACCACATCCTAAACAGGGAACAAGGGATGAGCCTCTTCACCTGTTCAATAGACGTGGGTGGAGTGTGAACCGGGCGATAGTTTAGTCTAACTACTCCAATTGAAAACAAAAAAAAAAGAAAAAAAAAAGAAAAGAGTGAAAATATTGGAAAAGAGAAAGCCGGAAACCACATCCTAAACAGGGAACAAGTAATAAAAATTTTGAATTGAAAATATATTTATCAATTTTTTTATACTTTGTGTCTTTATGTTCCGAATGCTATTAGACATTGATTTCAGTTTTTAGATAATTCTTATTTTCAATAAGGTTTAAATTTTATTCAAAGTATTATTATTATTAATTTTATAATTTTTTCCAGTTTATCCCTACAACTATAACTTAATTTAAGAGTATTTTTATTGAAAATCTTGCTTAATGGATTGTTATTCCTAAAATGTTTCCTAATCAAAGCGAGGAATTTTAAAAATATATTTATCATTTTTTTTAATACTTTCAGTCATTAACTTATGTTTCGGATAATATTATACATCACACACACACACACACACACACACATATGATGATGATGATATATATATATACACACACACAAGTGTAGGGTAGGTATGGATGGAATAATTTTTTTAAAAATTGGAGTTGATAGACTAATTGGAGTAGATAGACTAAACTATCGCCCGGTTCACACTCCACCCACATCTATTGAACAGGTGAAGAGGCTCATCCCTTGTTCCCTGTTTAGGATGTGGTTTTCGGTTTTTTCATTTTTCATTCTTTTCACTCTTTTTTTTTTTCTTCTCTCAATTGGAGTAGATAGACTGAACTATCGTCCGGTTCACACTCCATCTTCGTCTATTGAACAGGTGAAGAAGCTCATCCCTTGATCTCTGTTTAGGATATGGTTTCCGGCTTTCTATTTTCCAATCTTTTCACTCTTACGTAGCCTCCCTGCGCTTCAGTGGCGTTACCGCCTTGCTCGGGGTGATATGATTACAAAAATAAAAAATAAAAATATCTAGTTTTGTAGTGATATTATAACATTTTTGTTATAAACTATATTATATAATATATCATTATGTGTGTGCGTGTGTGTGTGTAATGTACAATATTATATATATATATATATATATATATATATATATATATATAAGTAGTACAAACAATTGGGTTAACCGTCCCCGGTTTGTATTAATTTACTTTTTGAAGAATGCTAGATATTAGTAAAGCAATATTTTTCTATATTTTGCATTAATAATATTATTAAAAGTCTTCATAATAAAAATATAATTGACTGCAACAAAAGAGCTGTTGTGTTTCGGCACTAGTTTATTATCACTTCATCAGATGCTAATAAACTGTTACCGAAACACAACAGCTCTTATAAACACTTATAATAATATTACTGTATATATATAGCCTTTGAAATTTGAAAAAGAAATTATTCGACCGGCGATCGAGAGCGAGGGAAAATTTACTTACCCCAAAATCATTTTACTCGAACGTCTCCATCTTCTTAATAGTTGCCTTACATAATCATAGCGTGAATCGCTGACGGTAAAAAAAAAAAGGAATTTTAATTAAAAATTCGAACGTGTTAGAAAGGAAATAATTTTTTTTATAAATAGTAACAAAATTTGATCTTTCCTTTTAATAATAATTCTGATGATAAAACTTTGTTTTTA
This sequence comes from Ascarosepion bandense, assembly GCA_037127315.1. Lineage (NCBI taxonomy): Eukaryota > Metazoa > Mollusca > Cephalopoda > Sepiida > Sepiidae > Ascarosepion > Ascarosepion bandense. Next base: position 322,390 of record JBBBDQ010000599.1, read on the forward strand.
TTAAGTTTGTGTCATTTTAACATCATGATATGCTTTATTTTGTTAATTGAGAGGAGGTACCTAAATTCGTAGTTTCTTTGTTTGACTACGATCTTCATTTCATAGATAATA
>JBBBDQ010000599.1:327500-397500 GCA_037127315.1 Ascarosepion bandense
TGGCGAATCTAAAAACTTTGACTTATTTTAGCAACTATTAGGGTGTATTCAAATTATTTATCTTACGCCCCATAACTAAATCGTTCGTATTTCATTTACACGCCTATCAAACAATATATCACATTCTTTCTATCTCTCTCTCTCTATATATATATATATATATATATAGATATATATATAGCCGAGTGAATAAAGAACAAAGAAAAATTTGCAACGTCCAAAACATTAATTTAAAACAGTGCTCGATATCTAAACTTATTTATAAATGGAACTTTGTCTGTGTGTATGTGTGTGTATCCTTTTCCTATAGACTCCAAAACAGCTGAACCGATTTTCTTGAAAATTTACACAGTTGTACTATAAGCGTCTGCGAGTGTTCTTAGCTACGTTTTGTGTCGAGGTACCCACGATAAATATTGAAAATCGATAATCGAAAAAATCGGGTTATATAAGGAGTGGTCCGATTTTAATCAAATTTGATACACTCATAGACAAAGACATAAGAAACGATATTCAGAAGTTTCAAGGTTGCAGTTCTTACAATAGTGCAGAAAATCGCTAATGTATATATATATATATATATATATATATATATATAACAGGCAAGATGTTTGTGTGTTTGTCTGTTTATCTGTCTGTATGTCTGTATTTTTCAGCCCTTTTATTTTCGTTTTTGCTTCGGGTTTGGCGCTAAGTAGGTATAATTGTAGTTCTTAGTCTCAGCCATGATACCATTTACTCAGAGGACTTATTTAGCCTTCAAAATTCAGTTTACGACGAAAAAATCTTATTTGATATCGATACCAGAAAATCACAATTTGACTTACATCCATTCATTTTTTTCAGTCTACGGTTTCGCTTTAACTGGAAACAACTATTGCTTTTTAGTCTTTCGTGACAACGTCCAAAGAGTCTGAGCTCCAGGACCACGGATTAGTTTTAAAGCTTTCATTACACCCGACCAACGCCGGGTTATACTGCTAGTATAATATATAAAAAAGGCACTGGTAAGCTATATTTAGATGGTCGGAAAATGACTCAAGCCGAAATGCTAGGACAGGATCAATAACATTGCAGATTGTTTTAATTTCATCATGAATCTGTAAATATAGGATGTTCATAAAATCCGCGTGCACTCAAAAAAATTATAACTTTATTTGTATTTGCGGTAGGAATAATTGCACATGAACTTTGTGTACATAACTAGTTGTAGATTTGAGTTCAGCATATACATTTGCACAGAGATAATGCTATTTTGGATAAATTTGAAGGGGAAAAGCCGACGGGAGTTAAAACGAACATTTACCGAAAAAACTGGATTATGGTAAAATCAACCGTCGTGTACACACACACATATTTATTATTAGTTATTACATTATAACGTGTCAGTCAGTTAAATGCCATACGTGATACACGCTTGGGCGATCATGTCTCGAAAGAGACATGACTGACTAGGCAGAAGATTATCCCGCAGTAGGATGCCATTGCTTTCTGCGGTAGACTGGTTGCCGACCAAGGCTATAGAACCCAATCTGTCCTGTTATTTAACCCATAACTGGAAGGAATAGACGGATTAATACCTTTCCCAAGGGTATTTGCGCGTAAGTGAATGCAATGAATTCGGCTGGAATTCGAACTCGTCTCCCCGATTTCTCGTTCCGAGCCGATATCCAATGCACCACAACGCACATCGTAAAAATAATAAACAATAAATATTTGTTGCTCCGTTTTTATATTGAGCACTGATTTAAATTACAACGCTCAAAACATTAATTTTTTTCATTAAAAATAGTTATATAATATTATTATTTGAATGTAATAATATATATATATATATATATATATTTGAATGTAATAATAATAATAATAATAATAATAATTATATATATATATATATATATATATATATATATATATATATATATATATATAAACTGGTGTGGAAAGAGAAGTAAGAACTCTACTTGGTATTAGATGAGTTTCAGTGCTATGATATCATTAATATTGAGCCATATTTTCTCAGCAAGAATGCCACACCCTTATTTGAGTTACCGACACTGAGTGAATGTTAGGTTTTGATCCCTTTTTTCTTGTCATCTCGCCCCATTTCTTTCTAAAGACAAGCGAGTCTTCTCCTGCTAAGTAAAGGTGACCGGGTACCATTATTTGATTGGGGATGTTCTTGTCAAACGATGGCACATGCCCTTGTATCCCATTTTACATCAAGGTTTTCACTGGGTGATTCAACAAGACTTGAGAGGGAATCTTTGTTTCAGAAGTTATGACAAGAACCTTTTACTCTGACCAGGCATATTTCTTCTTGACGGAAACACATACACCATCCGAAATCACAATCCCCTGAGATGATAGGTTATTCATATCCCAGCAACTGAAGATAAAAATTATCAGAGTTTGATTGATGGGGTTCTTTTTAAAGATGGTGCACACCTTTATTTTCCATTTAGCTTCATAAACTTTCCGGCAACGTCATTCAGTCAGTCAGTTAAATGCCATACGTGATACACACTTTGGGCGATCATGTCTCGAAAGAGACATCACTGACTGGGCAGAAGATTATCCCACAGTAGGTTGCCATTGCTTTCTGCGGTAGACTGGTTGCACGCCAAGGCTATAGAACCAAATATGTCCTGTTATTTAACCCATTACTGGAAGGAAGAGACAGATTAATACCTTTCCCAAGGGTATTTGCGCGTAAGTGAATGCAATGAATTCAACTGGAATTCGAACTCATCTCCCCGATTTGTTGTTCCGAGTCGATATCCACTGCACCACAACGCAACATTAGTGAGTTATTTTCTTTAACAGAAAATTGTTTTTAAGGCCAAAATATTGAAGACAGTTGAAAAAATACTATGGCAGCTGATACCAGTTCAAGTTCCATAACGAGCCCCTTCATTTAGCCCTTTCAGTGGGGCAAGTCGTCGCTGCCCCATTGAAGCCCAGGAGAGAAACACTTATTGCGCTAAAATACTCGCTGAAGTTGCAGACTTGGTTCCAACGCTCTGACTACGCGATAGAAATGGTCAGCCCCGATTCGAGTGCAAGCAGACCCGTCTGTCATGATGGTTAGTCGATCGTTATTACAGACGCCTGCCCAAACTACACATCTCACCTACCGCTTCCTGCCTTCCATCAACTTGGCTGATACTAGCTTTATGAGAGTAATTCGTTGTGCATTCTCTGGTTAATCTGACATTAAGTAGAAATATTACATTAAATTCATTGCTAAGTCAGCTTTTAAAAAGTTGATTCACTGTGTGTTATGGACCCTGAATAGTTTCTTAAGAAAACTTGAATTCGGGAATTAGTGAAACATATATATTAAATGGAAAACAAATACAAAGAGTGTTACACGTCAGTCTGACTGTCAAGTATTAGACCGGGGTGACTCAACCCAACTCAACTCCACCCCGAGAGGCATGTTCTCCGCGTATTCAGAATAATAGAAATAATTTATTATAGAACAAAAAGGGTAAATCCCATAACACTATGCCGTGCTAGACAATTTTTCTCTCCAGAATCTGTCTTACATATCTATAAGTTTACTATTCGTCCATGCTTAAAATATTACTGCGACATATGATTAGGTGCTCCTGCTCTTTACTTAAAGATTCTTGATAAAATCCAAAGAAGAATCAGCAATATTATTGGTTCTGATTTGTAGTCACGGCTTCAGACAATTTTTCATCATCGTAACGTACCTTCCCTGTGACTTTTCTATAAAAACTTTCATGGGAATTAATCGGATTAGTCCTTCATTATAGTACCTCGAACTTATGAATTTAAGCGCAGTACTAGATTGGCAGCTAGGTCTCGTCAATTAACTGTTGGATTGGCTATATACAAGGTTTCCATAAAATTCATGTCAGTTAAGTGCCATACGTGAAACACGCTTAGGCGACCATGTCTCGAAAGAGGCATGACTGAATGGGCAGAAGATTATCCCGCAATAGGTTGCCATTGCTTTCTGCGGTAGACTGGTTGCCAGCCAAGGCTATAGAACCCGATCTGTCCTGTTATTTAACCCATAGCTGGAAGGAGGAGACGGATTAATACCTTTCCCAAGGGTATTTGCGCGTTAAGTGAATGCAATGAATTCAACTGGAATTCGAACTCGGCTCCCCGATTTCTCGTTCCGAGCCGATATCCACTGCACCACAACGCACATCCTAAAATTTTATGTACACCTTAAAAAATCTATAACTTTATTTGTCTTTGCGATAAAAATAATTTGTAAAAAGGATTAGAAAGAAGTAAATCTATATTTTTCAAGGTTTTATTGAAATTTTATTTAACTTTCCACATGCCCTCCATCATTAGCAATACAAAGGGTAATACGATTTTGCAGTTCACGGAAAACATTTGCCAACTGATTGACAGTTATGCCCGAAATCACATTAGTTATTTTATCTTTTAAATCCTCTAATGAACTAAATTTGGTTGCGTACACAATTGTTTTCACATGAAAAAAATCTAATGGAGTCAAATCTGGCGAACGTGGAGGCCAATAAAATGGTCAACCCCTTCCGATCCATCTATTAGGAAAATTCCTGATTTAGAAACTGCCTAACACGCAGAGCAAAATGACAAGGAGCTCCATCTTGTTGAAACGCTGTATTATCTTTCAAGTTTAATTGTTCAAGCTAATTTTTTTACAGATTATTTCTATCACAAATACAAATAAAGTTATAAATTTTTTAAAGTGCACACGGCCTTTATGGATATATATATATATATATATATATATATATATATATATATATAAAATGAACTGTTATTCCTCCCCTTCCTAAATATACCATTTCAACACCCTGTAACCCCGCGACTACCAGCTCTGTTCTTTTCCACTTTTTGACCGTTGTTAACCAAAAACCTCTCTACACTCTAACTCAGGGCCTTCGCCATTTTGAAAAACAATGTCGCTGACGTGATGTAGAGTCTCTATTAGAGATCCTATGTCGAAATGTACATCCGACACCTTTGAATTTTGAAAAATTTCTCTAATTAATATATATATATATATATATATATATATATATATTACTTCATTTTCATTTCACTTCTGATTTTATTCCATCTTGGGTTTTTTATTTGTGTTTTAATAAAAATCAAAAATAATATAAAGCAAAATAAACAACAATATGCCCTTTTCTACAATTACTTTTCAAGCATTTCTCGCTAGTGAAATTCCATTCTGATTTCTTTCTCTTACCAATCTTAAAAAGATTAAATCTATCGTGAATCTTCCTGCCTAACTGAATGCTTGTATTTTGCTCATAAAAATTTTCTCATTCTCTCTCAATCCGATATTGAATAAAACTAGTAATGAAATTTAACTTTCAAATCTTCTAATGAACTAGGTTTGGTTGCATACACGATTGTTTTCGCATGAAATAAAAATATAATGGTGTCAAATCTGGCAAACGTGGAGGCCAAATAAAATGATCCAGCCTTTCCGATCCATCTGCTAGGAAATTCCTGATTTGGAAACTGTCTAACACGCAGTGCAAAATGACAAGGAGCTACATCTAGTTGAGGTGAGCCGAGTTCGAATTCCAGTTAAATACCCTGCATTCACTTAAGCACTGGTACCCTTGGGAAAGGTATTAATCCGTCCCTTACCTCCAGTTATGGATTAAATAACAGAGTAGGACTTGGGGACCCTGCCCTTAAAAACAAATCCCAATGAATCTTGATACTCGAAAAGAAAAAAGTATTACTAGACACAAAACTTATATAAAAAACAACAATAAATTGTTGAAAGAAAAAAGTATTACCAGCAATAAATAAAAATAAAATTTAGTTGGCAATAAATGACCCGCCGAGGTTGATATGCCATAAAAACAAAAAAAAAAAACAAAAACAACTAACCAACCAACATCTTGTTGAAACACTGCATTATCTTTCAAGTTTAATTGTTCAAGCTAATTTTTTTACAGATTATTTCTATCACAAATACAAATAAAGTTATAAATTTTTTAAAGTGTATACGACTTTATGGACATATATATATATATATTTACGGACTTTATGGACACCCTGTATAACCGTAACTTTTCTCGCTGGTGGAAATTTGTTTCCGGCTACATGTTTTCCAGTCAACTTTGATCTTCAAAAATTTAAATGCAATGTCAATCATTATCTTTTTTCTACTTACTTCCAGTTCTTTTATAGTTCACTCTTCTTAATTATGTTTTCTTCTTCTCGTATTATTATTTTAAGTCCTATGCTAACAGTTTCTTCTCTCCCTTGGGGAACTCTCTTCCGACTTGTTGCTTCTAAGTCAACATTGATCTTCAAAAATTTAAATGCAATGTCAATCGTTATCTTTTTTCTTCTAAATTCCAGTTCTTTTATTGTTCCCTCTCTGCCTATTAATGTTTTCTTTTTCTCGCGTTATTTTTCGCTTCTTAGGGGTACTGATAGAACTGCAAAAATATTTTCGATTTCCCTTAATAACTATCATACAAGGAGTCATAACTTCAGTGCCATATGTCCAAAGACAGTGATGATGCAATTTAAATGCAATATCAATCGTTATCTACTGTCTTCCAGATTACACTTCTTTCATAATATTTCTGCTTTCTTAATCTTTCATAATGTTGTGGAGTAGTTTTTCACACTGAAGGTTATAATCATCCTATGTTGGTTGCTAATCGACTTAAAGTACCCAAAATGTTAGGAACTTGGTAATCTTCCACTGTAAGCTGACTCCTTAGTATTCGATTACCGGTTACTAATATCAATTGCCTAGTAGTTCTACTGAACTCCAATAGAACTCTCTAGAATTTCTAAGAACTCCGATGAATTTCCCAAGAACTTCTCGAGTTAACTTCCTGTTAACTCTTATTAATATAGGAGAGAGAATCCATTATCTGAGGAATAGGTGTTTTTCACCATAACACATTTTTAACAATTTTCCTTTTCATTCTCTTAGAAATTACCCGTTTTTTGCCAGTCCTTAATTTATTCTCTCTCAACACAATGAGTCTCGTTGTTCTTCTTGATAATAATCTAAATTGTCGATCTAGGAACGTTTAAATAGTTGGAAAGTGTTGTATATCCATCATCGAACACGGATCCTTATATCTCATTCCTAGCCAATATCTATTGCACCACATCGCAATATATCAATATATATATATATTACTCATACACATTAATCTACTATAATATGCCCGCTTCGTATATAATATGCTCTACTTAAACAAGATCTTCCTTAGTGTGTAGTGATCTTTCTTACAAGATCACTACATGCACTGTGCGTCGTGGTGCAGTGGATATTGGCTCAGGACGATAAATTGGGAAGTCGAGTTCGAATTCCAGTCGAATTCCTTGCATTCACTGAAGTGTCTTAGTGACTTTATTACATTGCATGGGGTAATTTCAATTAAGAAAGAATGCGTTTATACTGCATACATTTAATGCGGATTTTGGCTCTGAAAGAGCGTGATCAGTTTATTTAACGAGGCCAGTGCGAGAGGCTATGAGTTCGATCCCTTGCTGGGTCATACCAAAAACATTAAAAATGGTAATCGACATCTTTCTGCTGAGCAATCAGCAACAAAGACAAGGACGTGGGCAAGTGGAGAAATCCAGGGATTTTATAGCCTTGGCTGGGATCCAATCTACTGCAGAAAGCAATGGTAACCTACTGTGGGATAATCTTCTGCTCACTCAGTCATGTCACTTTCGAGACATGATCGACCAAGTGTGTTTGGCATTTAACTGACTGATCTAGAATTATAGCAATGTATTATTTTCAGGATATTGTCTCCGTGTTCATAGTCGATATTATGGAGAGTTGACATCTTCTTTTTTATTAATAAAACTTCTATTATATTTTAGGGTCACAGAGATAGAACAAAAAGTCTGACATTACATCTCCCTGATCATAGTTCTATAAGGTCTCATTTAAATAGACATGGAGACCAACCAAACTTTATCCATAACCTACTCATCAATAATACAAATATAATAGCATCATCCTCCTCTTTAAAAAAAAAAATGTCTAAAAATAATGGAAGCATTATTAATAAAAAAGAAAAAGCCAATACTTAATAATATCAACTATGAAGACTCGTGTTACATCTCTCTGACCATAACTCTATAAGATCTCATTTAAATAAACATGGAGTCCAACCAAACTTTCTCCATAACCTACTCATCAATAATACAAATATAATAGCATTATTCTCTTAATAATAAAAAACACAAAGCCAATACTTAATAATATCAACTATGAAGATTCGTGTTACATCTCTCTGACCATAACTCTATAAGGTCTCATTTAAATAGACATGGAGGCCAACCAAACTTTATCCATAACCTACTCATCAATAATACAAATATAATAGCATCATCCTTATTTTAAAAAAAACGAAAATGTCTAAAAATAATGGAAGCAGTATTAATAAAAAGCCAAGGCACGTTAGATCTAGCAATAATTTCCCTTAGGAGAGACGGATTTGAATTCTTCTTGAGGACGCATATTTTTCTAACTTGCTTTCTCGAATATTCCGGCCGGTAGATGCAAATAAATAAATATGGTGTTTTATAAATTCATGAAAACAGAATATCTACTCAAATATGAGTATTCTTAAAAAATATGTTTAAACAAAAAATGTAAAAATATGTCAGATTTCGTCAACTTAAAATGTTATCCTTGTTTACATTTGGATAAGAAACAGGGCAGATATGTATATTAAGAGAATCGGGAATGATATGTGTTCAGTGGCACAATTCGGGCTTTGTTTGCAAGGCACTGCAGTAGGGTTGGAATCCACGGGACCAGACATCCTTCATTTATTTTTTAAAATTGTTTTGTTTAAAACAATTGAGCGATAAAATATAGTTTGTCCGTATGCTTTCAGGATGTGACACGAGGTCAGTTTAATGTGGGGAGCCCGAGCGTGCGCACCCGGGCCAAATCTCAAAATAGCTCTACCATTGCAACTGTCGGTTGCACTGGTATCGGTATTACGACTGATCCACCCTCTCTATTTAGTGCAATGACGGGGTACTGCTCTTTGCCGAGATCGGAATATTTTTTCAGTTGCGCTATGTCCGAAGACAAAAATATAATGCAGATACTACACTGATCCCAACTGGATTGCCACTACCACTGCGATTTCTTAAAAAGACATGTTTTGAATTCATTGCTCAAGATAGATTCCCCTCCTCTTGGGACAAGAGATTTGTCTGACTTGTTAATTAAGCCATAGCTAGAAAAATATGTATGTTTGATATTTTCAAGTGCATTAATGTCAAGAGAGAGAGAGAGAGAGAGAGAGAGAGAGAGAGAGAGAGAGAGAGAGAGAGAGTGAGAGTGAGAGAGAAATACAGAGAGTTCGAGAGAGATTGAAATGAAGGAAAAGAGAGAGAAAGAAAGAGTGAGAGAGACGGGGCAAAGAAAGAGCAAGAGAGAGTAAGAAAGAGAGTGAGAGATAGAAAGAAAAAGTTAGAAATAGAGAGTGAGGGAGAGGAAGAAAAAGAGGGTGAGAGAGAAAGAGAGAGATAAAGAAAGATAGAGAGTGCGAAATCAAGACACAAACATATATATATATATATATATATATATATATATATATATATATATATATAAATAAAAAGTTTTCGTCTTGGGGTTTTTTTTCTTTCTTATGAATGCTTGACTTTTTGTTCAGGTACTTAGTTTGTTTCTTTTTTCTTCCCATTCTTTTCCCCCCGGGTTCGTTCCCGGTGGGTTTCAAGACGATTTCATTTGTAGTTTAATTATCGCTAGTCTTGACAGAATTAGTTCTGTCAATATTGGTATTATTACTATAATTAATATTACTATATATATATATATATATATATATATATATATATATAGAGAGAGAGAGAGAGAGAGAGAGAGAGAGAGAGAGAGAAAGGGCGAGATATTTATCGTCGGTACGAGATTCTCGAAGGGTTTCAGCGATTCAATAAACAGGTTAAAAATAAACACCATATTTGTAACAGTTTAAGCAGTAACTGTCGTAATGGAAAACGTCTGTTTATTTATTTTTCATTTTTATTCATTCAGTTTTATTATTCACTTCGGATTAACCCACGGAATTTAAATCCCGTGGACGTTTTTTTGAATTCCTGCCCAGGAGCGTTGCATTTCATGAATGAATCTCGTCTCACGTCACGTGTAACCCTATGATTGTAACGTCGCTTCCCGCCAATCGCACCAATCTGATCTTTTTCTGGTTGTCGTCGTCATCGTCATTATCGCATACCAGACGACAAAAAAAGGATGTGTCGAGACGTGACGTTCGTAGTCGGAGTGCATACGCATTGTCTAGCTTGATGTGTCAATATGTTTGCGTGTAAGAATAGTTTTTAATACATACACGCATTCATAAACGCTTAATAATCGTCGAAGAGGAAAGGAAATGCACTGACTGAATGAACAAAATTGAATGAGAAAAATGAAAGAAACAGAAATACAGGCAAGAATGAATGAAAAAAAAAATAAAGAAAAAATTATGAATTAACAACGTCTTAATAAAAACAGAAATATGGTATAGTAGAGCTTTTATGATCAGTTTTTACGCAAAAAACAGGAGATCGCACTATACGCAAAACTAAGAGAAGAGGTTAAAATCATGCGTTTTCAGTGACAGGTCGCACTATACACAGATAATTTTTGCGGAGGAATTAAAATTCATGTAAAGAATTCATAGGTCACACTATATATGAAGTCAACTTATACATGAGTATATCAGTCATTTAAGTGCCATACGTGATACACGCTTGGGCGATCATGTCTCGAAAGAGACATGACTGACTGAGCAGAAGAATATTCCGTAGTAGTTTGCCATTACTTTCTGCGGTAGACTGGTTGCCAGCCAAGGCTATAGAACCAAATCTGTCCTGTTGTTTAATCCATAACTGGAGGGAAAAGATGGATTAATACCTTTTTCCAAGGGTATTTGTGCGTAAGTGAAAGTAAGGAATTCAACTGGAATTCGAACTCGGTACCTCGATTTGTAGTTCCGAGTCGATATTCACTGCACCACAACGCACATCCCCCACACGAGTATATACGATACTAATTAATAATGAGAATAAAAATGACTCAATAAAATGTTTAAAAAAATATTACTAGCTGAAAAAAAATCAAATGGAAAGTTTAAAAGGAAGGATCGAGAAAATGGTAGGGAAAAAATCCGTGTGCCAACACAAAGTTCACTCACAGATCTGGTGTGAACAGTCCATCAGGCAACGTAGTAACAAAAAAGGGGTCAGAAATCTAATCTTCCCCTTGCAAAAGCGAAAATTGCACTTTCGCTAACCAAGCTCAACAATCTCTTTAGTGCCCAGTAATAAAAAAAAAAAAACGGCTTTTATTCACCGAGCGATTTTTCTGATTAGCCACGCCAAACACGGAAGGAAGAAAAAAAAAACTTAGCTTCTGATAATCATAGCAATTCTTTTTGTGCTAACAATCCTCTTATTTTTTTCTTCGGCAAACCACGAACTCTTTTCCGAGGTAGGCGATGTTCTCTTTCGTTAGAGAAAATTGATGAAAATTTGTGGCAAATGAATGAATGCAAAACGAAGACAGACATAAAGAAAGGACTTTGATTGGTTGATTTTGTTTCACGGGATATCATCCCCTATGGGTTATTTAAAGCCGAAATCTAATCGTTTTAAGCACAATTTTATGGCTTCAACTCCAAATAAAATGTATTGTTTGTCATTTTGCGATAAAATTCATTGCCAATAATTTTACTATAAATCTGATATTTTATTTTATATAAAAATCTATTGCTGATATTTTTACTATAAAATGTATTATTTTTATACTTTCATAATGTTTTGTTTGGGGTTTCTCTATTTGCCTATAGGTAATACCACCCCGGGTTAAGGTTGACCTGGGAACTTAATTAAGAGGTGGTTCCACGCTCCTCGAAACCTCCAATCTCCCGATCAGAGGCCTTCCTGCCGGATGTAGTTTATCGTCATGTCAAGAAAGAAAGAAAGAAAGAAAGAAAGAAAGAAAAAACAGGAACTGCTTGAAAGAAAGAAAGAAAGAAAGAACAGGAACTGCTTTAAAGAAAGAAAGAAAGAAAGAAAGAAAGAAAGAAAGAAAGAAAGAAAGAAAGAATAAAATCTGACAGAACGTTGTGTGAAAGACGGGAGAATGTTAGAAACATTGTTTGAGAAAATGAAATCAAGAGAGATAGAGATGAAGAGAGAGAAAGAGTGTGTATGAGAGAGAGAGAGAGAGAGAGAGAGAGAGAGAGAGAGAGAGAGTTTAACGAATAAACAAAGAAAAAGAAGATTTCTAACATTTTATATTTGGTCATAAATCCGGGAAGACGTTAAACGAGTATGTCGTTAAGCGAAGAATTGTTGTATAGTGACATAACTCAGTCAGTTAAGTGCCATACGTGATACACGCTTTGGGCGATCATGTCTCGAAAGAAACATGACTGATTGGGTAGAAGATTATCCCGCAGTAGGTTGCCATTGCTTTCTGCGGTAGAGTGCTTGCCAGCCAAGGCTATAGAACCCAATCTGTCCTGTTATTTGGCTCATAGCTAGAGGTGGAAGATATGTACTATATTATTAAGTGGGGGATCAATTTTATATTGTTATGAAGTAATAAACTGATCCCCCACTTTGTACCCAGTAGAAACCTTAATCATGTTTTCAACTAGTATATTCAGTCAGTCAGTTAAGTGCCATACGTGATACACGCTTTGGGCGATCATGTCTCGAAAGAAACATGACTGACTGGGTAGAAAATTATCCCGCAGTAGGTTGTCATTGCTTTCTGCGGTAGAGTGGTTGTCAGCCAAGGCTACAGAACCCAACCTTTCCTGTTATTAGACTCATAGCTAGAGGCAGAAGAGATGTATTATATTATTACGTAGAAATTAGTGGGGATCAGTTTATTACTTCAATAACAATAGAAAACCGATCCCCCACTTTATGCCCAATAGAAGCCTTAATCATGATTCAAACTATTATATTCAGTCTGTCAGTTAAGTGCCATACGTGATAGACGTTTTGGGCGATCATGTCTCGAAAGAAACATGACTAACTGGGCAAAAGATTATCCACCAGTAGGTTCTCCATTGCTTTCTGCGGTAGACTGATTGCCAAACAAGGCTATAGAATCCAATCTGCCCTATTATTTAACCCATAACTGGAGGGAAGAGACGGATTAATACCTTTTCCAAGGGTATATATTACTCAACTGGACTATAAATGCATAGGAACATGAAAACCCTTACATTTTATTCCTGATAATGTAGTTTTTAAATCGTAAATCTATAAAATGGTGACGTGTTAAAAAGTTTCTCGACCAACGATCTAACCAGATGGACGAAACTAAACTGCCACCGACAAATTAACAGTCCCATTACAGTAGACGCCACTATATGAAAGGTGACTCACTCATTTTACCAAACCTTTCACTGTCTTTCATCCTCACAAAGATCCCCTTCACATCGCCAATTAGACGTCATATGCACTAATAAATATTGATCCCGTGAATTCGCTCTGTTATAAGCTTTTGAAAAAAAAAACTTCCTTAAAACATTAACGATAATTAATAAAAATGGCGGCGGCAAATCAATATTGCAAACTTTCTTGATTGTCTGTTATGTTCAATGTTATTTAAATCCCTTTTGATTGTCGAGAAGTATTCAGCCATCATACGTTTGTCCCACCGTCCCTGATAGCGTTTTTTCATTGTTTTGATATCCCGATAGAATCGTTCCCCTTGCTCCCATCGCTACAATTATCCGGAACTTTATCTAGGTAGCTATGTAAAAAATGAACCTTAATACCCATATTATCGAACTACTAATAAAGTGTATTCGTTGTGGTACAGTGGATATCGGTTCGGAACGAGAAGCCAGTGAGCCGAGTTCGAATTCCAGTTGAATCCATTGTATTCACTTACGCGTAAATACCCTTGGGAAAGGTATTAATCCGTCTCTTCCTTCCAGTTATGGGTTAAATAGCAGGACAGATTGGGTTCTATAGCCTTGGTCGGCAACCAGTCTACCGCAGAAAGCAATGGCAACCTACTGCGGGATAATCTTCTGCCCAGTCAGTTATGTCTCTTTCGAGACATGATCGCCCATTATCACTTATGGCACTTAACTGACTGATAAATGTTTATCAGTTAATTTGAATTTTGGCGATAAACTAGAAAAAGTCGTAAATTGAGAAATTTCAGTACAACAAAAACGGTAGTTAACCATGAAAGTCCAAGGTAATTTTCGGAATCAGCACTATCAAATTTACTAAAAAGCGCGTTTTGATTTTTTGGCACTAACAAATGTGTTGACCAGCGTTATTTTCTGTTGATTGTTTTATTTATTTATTTTTTTATATCGGTATCGTTCAGTATTAAATTATTTTTTTCAATGTATTCATAATAATAATCCCAATTTTCTTGTTCTTTGATCTGACGCGACTTAGGGCAGGTTCTACGTGGCCGAGCGGTCTAAGGTATGTAAGATTCTCCTAGGAGATTCAGGTTCGAATCCTGCCGGAAGAGAAACGTTTTTTCTAACAATGTTTCGAATATTTAACGCCGATAAATGTAAAAAAATAAATATACTCTCTAATAATAAAAAACAGCATTTACTCAAATATGACTATCCAACAAATAAATTCAAAACATATCGAGTTAAAATTCATTAAGAAAATCTCTTTGATACACTAGTTAAAAATCACAGACAAAAAGACACAGGCTTTCTTCAAGAAATAATCACTGCTTCTCTAGAAATCACCAACGAAAGAACTTTACTCGTGAGACACATAAATGCACTAAGAAACTTATATATAAATGGAATTTTGTGTGTGTGTAGGTGGGTGTGTGTTTGTGTATGTCCGTTACCTATAGACTTCGAAACGGCTGAACTGATTTTCTTGAAAATTTACGTAGTTGTACTATAAACGTCTGCGAGTGTTCTTAGCTAGGTTTTGTGTCGAGGTACCCCCGATAAATATCGATAATCGAAAAAATCGGGTTATAGAAGGAGTGGGCCGATTGTAATCAAATTTGATACAATCATAGACAAAGACATAAGAAACGATATTCAGAAGATTCAAGGTTGCAGTTCTTACAATAGTGCAGAAAATCGATAATATATATATAAAAAGCAAGATGTTTGTGTGTGTATCTGTTTATCTGCTTGTATGTCTGTAGTTTTTTCAGCCCTTTTATTTTAGTTTTTGCTTCGGGTTTGGTTCTAATTAGGTCTAATTGTAGCTCTTAGTCTCAGCCATGATGCCATTTGCTCAGAGGACTTATTTAGCCTTCAAAATTCAGTTTACGACGAAAAATCTTATTTGATATCGAGACCAGGAAATCAAAATTTGACTTACATCCATGCATTTATTTTTCAGTCTACGGTTTCGCTTTAACTGGAAACAACTATTGCTTTTTAGTCTTTCGTGCCAACGTCCAAAGAGTCTGGGCTCCAGGACCATGGATTAGTTTTAAAGCTAGTATTTAGTAATTACCTATATTGCAGTTTCATCAATAAAAGAATGAAGAAAATTTAGGGTGATTCAGACGAATTCATCTTTGCTTCCTTGCCTTGTAAAATTTTGCAAAGTAATAATAAGAAAAATTATCCACGAGTCAATAAATACTAAAAATAGTATGAAATACATCATTTCTTTTAAAAAAACTTGGGTGGCCTAATTATTATGGCTGAGAGTGTGTATATATATATATATATATATATATATATATATATATATATATAAAAATCTACAGGGTGCGATGGGTAAATTGTCACTATTTGCCTTGTAACATTTTGCAAAGTAATAACAACAAAAGAAACATTCTATTTTCATTTAGAATTATCCACTTGTCAATAAATGCTAAAAATAGTATGAAATACATCATTTCTTTTAAAAAAAACTTGGGTGGCCTAATAATTTGGGCCGGTAGTGTAGATGAATTTGGCTTGAAAGTGTCAGCATCTCTCACGCATTCAACGGCAAAAAAAAGAAGCAAATATGAAATCCAACGGTCCAGTGATGTCCTAACAGATGAAACGCTTCGTAATTAATTTTTTCCATTTTGTCTTACAATTTCCTCAATGCTGTTCTTGATTTAAAAATATACATCGTTACCATAAAAAAAATATATATATATATGTATAAAAACAATGTAGGAAGTGCAAAGAAATGCAAAAATTACTCGCCGTAAAGTGATGGATGAAAAAAATATAATTATGAAAAAAAAAAAAATTGATAAGTTATCGCTCCTCGCTCTTATGAAGTAAACCGAAGACAAAAACATGTAAGCATGCGCACGTTGTTTTTTCTTATCTTTGTTCACCTTCTCTCATTGCTTTATATTACTTTTGTACATATTTCAGTGAACAATAATATATTTTAAATTTGATTATTTGTGTATTTAGGCAGTAAATTCTCTTTAGGCATGTCTGATTGTTTAAATTACAAGCATTATGTCTGCTTACTTTTGATAAAATCCATTCATGCCTACGAATAATCTTCCGTGTAGTTTATTGTAAATAAAAGATGTGAGAAATGTGCTGTAACTTTGAAAATTGTTTTCATTTTTCATTTCCCAAGTACTTTCAGTCTTCTTTCGAAATCATCTTCAAGTAGTAGTAACAAAATAAGCACAAAACTGAAAAGAGGTTGAAAGTATTTGGGAAATGGAAAATGAAAACAATTTTCTAAATTACAACGCAGTTTTCAAATCTTTTAACTACAACACAGAAGATTATTTGTGAGTTATGAACGGATTTAAAAAAAAATAAATAAGCAGACATAATGTTTGTAATTTATTTAATAAGACATGCCTAAAATATAAATTATTAGTATACGACTGTATAAAGATTAGGAAAATTATTAAAGAAATTAATCAAAAGCACCTTGTCAGTCTTGTTCGACAAAAACGCATTTGCTGCCGAAACACAATTATTGCCTATATTTATATACTGCCAACTTTTTGACCAGAGTAAAATTAAACAAGATTTCTTAGAAAGACATAGTCATGTAGGTAATATCAGACAGATTTTAGTCAACAATACAATAATCCTCACTCATACACACAGTAAAAAGAAACTTCAGACATTGTAAGTCATCTACATTAATTCCAAACAACCCACACTTAATAAAATCACATTTAAATCTGATCATAACACATTACATTGCATTTAAATATATGGTTCTGTTAACATTTCGAGCTCTCACGCGGTATGACGTCATAGAACCGCATTACAAATTTACGAACTGCGTTTGCTATTTTTGGTAACTGTTGTCGTTGCTTAGCAAAATCTTATGCCAACAAATAATAAAATCGTCTATGATGGTGGATGATTTCATGTTAACGTCCTTGTAACCTCTCTGAAGATGGCTCATGTGAGCGGAAAGCTTAGAACCAACTTAAAAAATATCCAAATGTTGGAGAATTTTTGTCTTTATTTTCACTAGAAATTAAAGCCAAAATACGATGTTTAGAACGGCTCATGATTAAACATAATAGACATTCATTGTCTCTTATATTTAACAGGATATGTTTCGAAAATTATCTGCTGCCTCGATACACTATATATATACACACCTCTAATGTCTTTATTTTCAACTGAAATTAAAGCCAAAATACGATGTTTAGAACGGCTCATGATTAAACACAATAGACATTCATTGTCTCTTTTATTTACCAATATATGTTTAGAAAATTTATATACTCTTACATAATATCTGTTTTTTAAACTCTATTTTTAAATGGGCGAATCGTTTTACTTATATTGTCAAGGAACTTTTTATTGCGTGTTTGCTTTTCTTAAAAGCTTTTTCTGGCTGTCTTTATTCATCATTTTATTTCGTTTTCATGATCTGAAATGTGGAGGAGAGACTAGGGATTGCCGCTGAAGAAAAGTGCACTCGACAGAATGATATCAACAGGGCAACGTTGAAGGATAGTGTCGTCAAGTGCAGTCCTTGCAGCGGAGGCAGTCACTCCCGTGCCCGTCTCTACAAACACCGCAGACACCAGACTGGTATATTGGTCTAAACTAAAACTCATCAGGGGCAAATTGATGGTCTCTCGGGACTAACTGATGCGACACGTCTCTTCGTCATGGATTTTTCAATAATTGCGTGGTCGGAATTTGTCTAAATACGCAATAAACGGGCACTCGGTGGGTATTAATAAAAGGAGAGTTTATTCATTTAAATGGCTAAACATTGAGAGCAGGGATTCCTAAACTAGGGTAAGCAAAGTTGAGTCTGGTCAATACTTAAATGGGTGACCGCTTGGGAATACCAGGTGCTGCAAGCGTTTCGTGACGGATGTGCGTTGTGGTGCAGTTGATATCGGTTCGGCTCGGAGTTCGAATTCCAGTTGAATACTATGCATTCACTTTAGCACTGGTACCCTTGGGAAAGGTATTAATCCGTCCCTTCCCTCCAGTTATGGGTTAAATAACAGGGTAGGACTTGGGGACCCTGCCCTTAAAAACAAATCCCAATGAATCTTGATACTCGAAAAGAAAAAAGTATTACTAGACACAAAACAAAAAGCAATAAATTGTTGAAAGAAAAAGGTATTACCAGCAATAAATAAATAAAATTTAGTTGGCAATAAACGACCCGCCATAAAAACAAAACAACCAACCAACCAACCAACCAACCAACCAACCAACCAACCAAATTTCTCCCTGACTGTGTCTGTGGTGGAGGAGGATTTGAAGCTACCAGGGGATACATAATTACACTACCTACTAAATATTTTAAAAATCTTGCAAAATGATTTCTTGGCGCTTAAACATATTTTTCTTCTGCCAAGGACGAGTTTCGTGCACAGGATTTTGAAGAATCCTGGGTTAATATGCGTGGAGTATACCCACAACTGAGCAACAACATGTGCGTTGTGGTGCATTGGATATCGACTCGGAACGAGAAATCGGGGAGCCGAGTTCGAATTCCAGCCGAATTCATAGCATTCACTTTCGCGCAAATACCCTTGGGAAAGGTATTAATCCGTCTATTCCTTCCAGTTATGGGTTGAATAACAGTACAGATTGGGTTCTATAGCCTTTGTCGGCAACCAGTCTACCGCAGAAAGCAATGACAACCTACTGCGGGATAATCTTCTGCCATGTCTTTCGAGACATGATCGCCCAAGCGTGTATCACGTATGGCACTTAACTGACTGATGTTTGTGAGTCAGGATTTTCTACTTTACTCACAATCAAGCCCAAAGCACGAAATCGACTGAAGGTGGAATGTGACATACGTTGCGCGCTTGCCAAAACTAACCCTGATATTGATACACTGGTGCACAAGAAGCAGAATCACCCTTCTCACTAATTTAATTCTGAAGTAGAAGAGCAAACAAAAGTACTTTGATTTGTTACTAACCGATCTCTATGGCTATGCTTAGTTGTTACTAACTGCTCTCTATCCACTTTACTCTGTAACTATAAGTTTATCAGTATATTTGTACATTTGAAAAATAAATTAGTAAATAGTCTGTGTGTTTTAACTGCTCTTTCTCTCATACACATGAAGGGGAGAAATCTGGATGGTTGAACTGGTTGTAGAGGGGAAATGACAGGAAAAGGTGTGGGAACCACTGATTTAGAGTGCAAATAAAGTAGTTTTTTTTATTGTTAAATTTATAATAGAACAAAAAGAACCATGCGATGGAATAGAATTTTCAACGTCCGTCATCTTTTGCGTGAGTGTATAGGGAGTATTTTTTATCAGTGGGTTTCCCATCCAACACCAATAGAAGAAAGCAGTCCTATTGAAGGATACTGAGAATACTATGGAGGAACTGTGGGTGTAATGAATTTTAAGAGAAATGGGAATGAAAATGACACTTAAGGAAAGAAAGAAGGAATGAATGAAAGAAATATACAGACATTCAAGAAAGATTGCCAACCAAGGTTCAGGTCTTCTTCCAAGCCATCGACAACTCCCAAAATGTCCCGTGTAGCCAATTTCATTTCCCGAAAGAGACATGACTGACTGGTTGGGGTTATTGGTAATTAAAACGTACTTTCCAACAGATAATACAATTAATCAACAATTTAACACCTACGCACCAGATTCTTCAAAAGTCTATAACGGTCAAAACGAAAAATACATTCAGTTAATTACCAATAACCCCAACCAACCCCCACAACAACAACGAACCAAATATAAACAGAGAATGATTCTAAACCTTGACTTCTTCCGATGATGTGTTTGTAGTCCAAACACTGAAACAGCCATATGATTGTAGAGAAGAGGACACATATAGAAGAAATTATGTACATGTTCTAAAACATAATTTATAATAAATATTCACAGCGCTATACATCATATATCGAGCACTGTTTTAAATTAATGTTTTTGAAGGAAAAAAAATTTCTTTTTTCTCTCCTCATTCTATATTCACTCGGATATATATATATATATATATATATATATATTAATCGTATTTCTGTATTACTCACCTGCGTTCCAGTTTGTATATTTACGTTCAATATAACCTATTTTTCTATCTCAATAGCTGTTTTGTTGCTCATTATTTTTGTGTGGTTCCTCACCCGGATCCACAATAGTTAACAACCACTTGAACGATCGCCCGGTTCACACTCCACCCTCGTCTATTGAACAGGTGAAGAGGCTCATCCCTTGTTCCCTGTTTAGGATGTGGTTCCCGGCTTTCTCTTTTCCAATCTTTTCACTTTCTTTTTTGTTTATTTTTTTTTATTGGAGTAGATAGACTGAACTATCGCCCGGTTCACACTCCACCCTCATCTATTGAACAGGTGAAGAGGCTCATCCCTTGTTACCTGTTTAGGATGTGGTTCCCGGCTTTCTCTTTTCCAATCTTTTCACTTTCTTTTTTGTTTATTTTTTTTTATTGGAGTAGATAGACTGAACTATCGCCCGGTTCACACTCCACCCTCGTCTATTGAACAGGTGAAGAGGCTCATCCCTTGTTACCTGTTTAGGATGTGGTTCCCGGCTTTCTCTTTTCCAATCTTTTCACTTTCTTTTTTGTTTATTTTTTTTTATTGGAGTAGATAGACTGAACTATCGCCCCGTTCACACTCCACCCACGTCTATTGAACAGGTGAAGAGGCTCATCCCTTGTTACCTGTTTAGGATGTGGTTTCCGGCTTTCTCTTTCCCAATCTTTTCACTTTCTTTTTTGTTTATTTTTTTTTATTGGAGTAGATAGACTGAACTATCGCCCGGTTCACACTCCACCCTCATCTATTGAACAGGTGTAGAGGCTCATCCCTTGTTCCCTGTTTAGGGCGTGATTTCCGGCTTTCTATTTTCTTATCTATTTACTCTTACGTAGCCCCCTGCACACCAGTGGCCTTACCGCCTTGCTTGGGGTGAAAAAAAAATCTATCAAACTTTATATTAATTTTGATACTAAGACTAGCCTCTTCATGCCTATCAAATTCCCTGTACGTAACTCACCTGATTCGCTGTGCCGCTCTAGTACCTTGCTCTCTCTGCTATCCTTCACCCTTACAAAAGACAGATCATGCCGAAAATGGATACTGATACGGATAAGAGCTACACAGTCTTCACTTTCCAGTCTCCATAGAGACCAAAAGCGTCTCCTTGTGAGTGTTTCTTCAACTGCATTTCCCGTTCTACAAAGCCTTCACAGATGAAACACCGCGATTCCCCCCCTCTCTCTCTCTCTGCTTTATCGCTATTTCCATGGAAAATTCAGACGGACTACATTCTTTAGTTTCACCAGTTCTAACCTAACCTTTATGGCTAAGAACTACCCAGATGCGCACGCGCAAACCACCCTCATTCTCGTTTAATTCTATTAATGAGATAAAAGTTCAACTCGTGCAGTTTCTTCCCACGAAACGATGCTTCGTGAAACCGACTCCCAAGAGAATGCTTACCTGATCACTATAATCTGTCTGAGTCAAGGGTTAACCATTATCTTCCTTGAAGACCTGAAGAAGACTACCACCGCTTTTAATTTCGTTGGTTTTCATTTCTGTTTTAATTTTTTCGCTTTGTTTATGTTAATTTCGTTGTTTTTCATTTTTTTTTTTTACTTTTTTTCAGCGCATTGCTATCGATTGTTACTTAAACTTTCTGATTATCATAAAAAAATTTTAAAATTTACAATATTTAAACAAATTTGTGGGGGTCAGTTTCTCCTTTTTCAATCCACTATGAGGTTGTATGAGGAACAGTTCCCCACCTAAAATCATATAAATATTTAAATTTTTTGCAAATTTTTTTTTTTTTGTCATTTGTAAAGTTTAAGGTGTTGAAGATAATATTGTACTGAAAAAAACAAACAAACCCAAAAATGATAATGAACACATTTAAAGGTGGCGGTAATGTTGTAGCCTGCGACTGATTTCAAAATGGAGACTCGATTTACTATAACGTTGTATGAGAAAATGATCCCCCCATGTGAAATTGTTTAAATATTAAAATTTTTAAAAAAAATTTTGTCAATCATAAAGCTAAGGGTTTAATCAATAGGACTGCGCTGAAAAAAAGAAAAGAAAAGAAAAACAACGAAATTAAACGTGGTGGTAGTTTGCTTCATGTCCGCCTAAATTGTACCTCTTACTCTGCAAATCTAACTTGAGCGGCTCTTGAGACTTATACTGTGTGAAGATAGTAATAGAAAATTGAATTAAGCTCATTAAAGTTATGTTCTTTCTCTACATACACGAAGAATAATTCCCTGTACCGTTTCATTAAGTATCTGACTCTTCTTGCTAGCCTCTACCTTTACAAGAGTTAGATCCGATCGAAAATGGAGCAATGCGGTCATATATGGGGTAGGAGCTGTCAAGTCTTCACTGTTGATAGTGCCCAAAAGCGTCTTCACAGCCTTATGGGGTGATGAACCATTTTCCGTCCTAAAACGCCTTTCTGACATGAAACGTCGCGATCCTCTCGTGCTATATCGTAATTTACATGGTTTGCTACAATGTGCGTGGCATGGTGGGTCTTAGCCGTGAATGTTATGCTTCTCGATAAGGTTCAGAGGAGGGTCTGTAATGTGATAGATACCGATTTGGCAGACCGCCTGCAGTCTCTCTCCCACCGACGCAACGTGGCTTCCCTGTGTCTCTTCTATAAATACTTTCACGGCTTCTGCTCCGATGAACTTAGATCACTTGTGCCCTCTAAATACGTATTTGAACGAGATACTAGTTTAGCAACTAGATCCCACCCTTTTACAGTGAAACCGATAAAATGCAGCCGTAACTTCTACTCCAACAGTTTCTTTCCTCGCACTTCTCGACTGTGGAATTCTCTTCCAAACGATTGCTTCCCCGACGGCTACAATCTCCAGGAGTTTAAATGTAAGGTCAATAGACACCTCCTAACACACTAACCTGCTCCCATTCTATCAAACACTCTTCCCATCTGCCCAACCCTCATCCTCGCTATCCTTACTCATCTGTCACCTTCCTCCTGACATTCCCTATGTCTAACCACTCCTTCTCTTTACCTTCCCCTATGTAGCCCCATGTGCAATAGTGGCAGTGGAATGCCTTGCTTGGGGTGAGATGATTAAAAAAAAAAAAAAAAAAAAGAAAGTTCAGACGAACTACATTCATTACCTCCAACGGTTGTAACATTCACGGCTAAGACCCACCATGCCAGGCACATTGTAGCAAACCACCGTCATTGAAGCCTCGATCACTACAATCTTAACTTGTTTAACTCATGGGTTAAGAGCAATATTGCTACAAACTATGCCTATTACTCTGCAACCATGTACCTCTCGTGGCTCTTGGCCTTTCAACAGAGTGATTTTTGGTTAGTTATTTTGTTTTTATGGCATATCAGCCTCGGCGGGTCATTTATTGCCAACTAAATTTCATTTATTTATTACTGGTAATACCTTTTACTTTCAACAATTTATTGTTGTTTTTATATAAGTTTTTGTGTCTAGTAATACTTTTTTTTTTATCAACATTCATTTTTAAGGGCAGTGTCCCCAAGTCCTACCTTGTTATTTAAACCATAACTGGAGGGTACCAGTGTTTAAGTGAATGCAGGGTATTCAACTGGAATTCGAACTCGGCTCACCGATTTCTCTTTCCGAGCCGATATCCACTGCATCACAACGCACATCCGCCACTAAACGCTTACAGCACCTGGTATTCCTAAGCGGTCACCCATCTAATTACTGACCAGGCTCAACGGTGACCGAGCAAGAACCGGTGTATTCAACGTGATATGGCCGTAAGCCTTGAACAGAGTGAGCATCACCGTAAAAAATGTGTCATATAAAAATTAATCACTAAGCAAGAATAGCAACGACCAGTCACGATTTTGTTTTTATTCGTCCAGTTTTCCTTTCACTATTCCAGCACTAGTTTGCTAAACATTACCTCTAGCGTCGCCTTGTGTTTAATAGAAAATAAAATATCAGTAGTCGGTAGTGACTTTGCACATTTTTTTTTTCACAGACATACCCTGGGTATTTTTATATCAACAAATTGTATCTTAATCATCGATTTTTATGAATTGACTTTATGTTTGCTGGATTGTCAGATAAATTCGGTTTTTTTTTCTTCCTGTGATTTGAATCCTGTTATTCAGCAACAATTTTAACAAATCTAAATTTATTTATAAATGGAACTTTGTCTCTGTGTGTATGTGTGTCCGTTACCTATAGACTCCGAAGCAGCTGAACCGATTTTCTTGAAAATTTACACAGTTGTACTATAAGCGTCTGCGAGTGTTCTTAGCTAGGTTTTGTGTCGAGGTACCCCCGATAAATATCGAAATCGATAATCGAAAAAATCGGGTTATAGAAGGAGTGGTCCGATTTTAATCAAATTTGATACACTCATAGACAAAGACATAAGAAACGATATTCAGAAGTTTCAAGGTTGCAGTTCTTATAATAATACAGAAAATCGATAATATATATATATATATATATATATATATATATATATATATATATAAAAGGCAAGATGTTTGTGTGTGTGTCTGTTTATCTGCCTTTATGTCTGTAATTTTTCAGTACTTTTATTTTACTTTTTGCTTAGGGTTTGGCTTTAATTGGTATAATTGTAGTTCTTAGTCTCAGCCATGCTACCATTTACTCAGAGGACTTATTTAGCCTTCAAAATTCAGTTTACACCGAAAAAAACTTATTTGATATAGATACCAGGAAATTAAAATTTGACTTACATCCATTCATTTTTCTTTCAGTCTACGGTTTCGCTTTAACTGGAAACAACTATTGCTTTTTAGTCTTTCGTGCTAACGTCCAAGAGCCTGAGCTCCAGCACCATGGATTAGTTTTAAATCTTCCATTACACCGAGCCACGCCGGGTTATACTGCTGGTATATATATATATATATATATATATATATATATATATATATATGTGTGTGTGTGTGTGTGTGTGTGTGTAAACTTATGACTATACTCGTTTCGAAAAACCCTCCGCGTATATACGCGGAATGAAAAAATGGTTCTGAAAAAGAAAGAGCTAAACACATGAACATCAGCCAAAGCGATTTGGGCCAAGCCAGCAAGTAGCCCAAAGAAAAAACCCGAGACGAGTTATCAATGACAAAAAAGTGCTCAATACATAACCAGAGAAGAATAAGTAAATTAACCTAGTGAGCCAACAAACCTAACAAGGTTTCACCTAAACGGATCTTCAGGGAAGGTTGGCCAAGCTTCTCTGGAGATTCGTGTAGGTGAAACCTTAGTAGGTTTGTTGGCTCACTAGGTTAATTTACTTATCTATATATATTAATGATTAATTAATTAATATTAGTATATATATATATATATTAATGATTAATTAATATTAGTGTGTATATATATATATTAATGATTAATTAATTAATATTAGTGATTAATTTCTATATGACACACACACACACACATATATATATATATATATATATATATATATGTATATATGTATATATTATTATTATTATTATTATTATT
Source organism: Ascarosepion bandense (assembly GCA_037127315.1). NCBI lineage: Eukaryota > Metazoa > Mollusca > Cephalopoda > Sepiida > Sepiidae > Ascarosepion > Ascarosepion bandense. Next base: position 353,485 of record JBBBDQ010000599.1, read on the forward strand.
ATTATTACTACATAAATATAAAAGTGGGTGTTGAAGCCAACACCCATCGGTGACAAACTGTTTTATGCTTATACGCAGTCGCCAGACCTAAAGGTGACCTATAAGTATGAAGGACATGGTAGGCACTGGGTTTTGACTCAAATGTCGACTTTTAATATCTACATAGTCTGTATCTCTGATACTGAGCACTTGACCCCATAGCTGTAGGAAGAAGAGATGGATGAATGCCTTTCTTAAGGGTCAGTAAGTCATTTAAGAGCCATACGTGATATACACTTCGGACGATCATGTATCGAAAGGGACATGACTGACTGGGCAGAAAATTATCCCGCAGTAGGTTGCCATTGCTTTCTGCGGTAGACTGGTTGCCAGCCAATTGGTTGACAATCTGTCCTATTATTTAGCCCATAACTGGAGGGAAGAGACGGATTAATACGTTTCCTAAAAATATTTGTGCGTAAGTGAATGCAACAAATTCAACTGGAATTCGAACTCGACTTCCGGATTTCTCGTTCCGGGCCGATATCCACTGCACCACAACGCACAACGAACGCCATTCTAGTAGTGCGCTTAAATTCATGTGGTTGGGGCACCAGTTGGAAAATGCTCGTCAGAACAGTTGACGCAAAAATAATACTGAGTTGTCAGCTGTCATTTGTTTTTCCAATCATAGGCGATTCTATTTGGGCGGAGGACAGAAGAGGCCAATACCCCTTTCAGAATTTTGGCTGGCCCCTCGGTTGCCCCTCTCCTTTTATAAGCTTCAAAAGTTTATGAAACTGATCAGTCTCTCAGATTAAAATCGAAAGTAAATTCGAAGCAGTATAGCATTAACTTTGGTTTGTGTCAACCCAGCTGCCATATTTGATGTTTTGTTTCAAGGTTAATGGAAAAATTATATTATTTAAACTATTTCCTTATTTCAACCTAGCTTCTTGATCGTATGGTCGGACTTTGCTGAAAATACAAATTAATTTTTCAGCTGATTCATGCACGGCTGTGGTACCCACAAAATGTTGTTTGATTTCACTGTATTATTTTCGCGTTTATTTTTTTCATATATTTATTTTTGTGCTTCAAAAAAGTTTTGTAGAGGAAAAAAAATCAAAGCAGACAAATCACAAAATTCTGATAGTATTGACGTTAGTATTAACCCTTTGATTTTGTTTTGAGATTAACCTATCTTGTCTTCTAACAACTTGAGAGTGGAAAAGAGGGCAAGAATAGAATGGAACTCTATTACTATGAATGAAAAGTTATTCCGTTTAATTTAGTGAAGTAACATGTTATAACCAAACTCATTCCTAAGTTGTGTATACGATAATGGTGTAGTATGAAAATGAAGACACCGCTTGGGTTTCCACCACTCGTCTTCAGAAAAATCTCAGCCCCTTTGAGGCCCCTCTAATTTCAAAGTTCCACAATCGCTACTGTTTCCAACGTTATTTAAATTAACGCGCAGCATATTTTTACCGTAATATTTTATGGAGTAGATCTTTTTAGCTGTTCTTCATCTACGACGTTGGTTTATCGTTTCATATTATTTACTGACTAGCAGCGTAGCCCGGCGTTGCTTGGGTGTAATGAAAGCTTTAAAACTAATCTATGGTCCTGCAGCTCAGACTCTTTGGACGGTGGAACGAAAGACTAAAAAGCAATAGTTGTTTCCAGTTAAAGCGAAACCGTAGACTGAAAGAGAAATGAATGGATGTAAGTCAAATTTTCATTTCCTGGTATCGATATCAAATAAGTTTTTTTCGTCGTAAACTGAATTTTGAAGGCTAAATAAGTTCTCTGAGTAAATGGTATCGTGGCTGAGACTAAGAACTACAATTGTACCTACTTAGAGCCAAACCCGAAACAAAACAAAAAATAAAAGGGCTGAAAAAATACCAGCCATCAGACAGATAAACACACACACACACACATACACACACACAATCATATTGCCTTATATATATATATATATATATATATATATATATTATCGATTTTCTGCCCTATTGTAAGAACTGCAACCTTAAAACTTCTGAATATCGTTTCTTATGTCTTTGTCTATGAGTGTATCAAATTTGATTAAAATCGGACCACTCCTTCTATAACCCGATTTTTTCGATTATTGATTTTCGATATTTATCGGGGGTACCTCGACACGAAACCTAGCTAAGAACACTCGCAGACGCTTATAGTACAACTGTGTAAATTTTCAAGAAAATCGGTTCAGCCGTTTCGGAGTCTATAGGTAACGGACACACATACACACAGAGACAAAGTTCCATTTATAAATAAATTTAGATTTGTTAAAATTGTTGCTGAATAACAGGATTCAAATCACAGGAAGAAAAAAAACCGAATTTATCTGACAATCCAGCAAACATAAAGTCAATTCATAAAAATCGATGATTAAGATACAATTTGTTGATATAAAAATACCCAGGGTATGTCTGTGAAAAAAAAAATGTGCAAAGTCACTACCGACTACTGATATTTTATTTTCTATTAAACACAAGGCGACGCTAGAGGTAATGTTTAGCAAACTAGTGCTGGAATAGTGAAAGGAAAACTGGACGAATAAAAACAAAATCGTGACTGGTCGTTGCTATTCTTGCTTAGTGATTAATTTTTATATGACACATTTTTTACGGTGATGCTCACTCTGTTCAAGGCTTACGGCCATATCACGTTGAATACACCGGTTCTTGCTCGGTCACCGTTGAGCCTGGTCAGTAATTAGATGGGTGACCGCTTAGGAATACCAGGTGCTGCAAGCGTTTAGTGGCGGATGTGCGCTATGGTGCAGTGGATATCGGCTCGGAAAGAGAAATCGGTGAGCCGATTTCGAATTCCTGTTGAATACCCTGCATTCACTTAAACACTGGTACCCTTGGGAAAGGTATTAATCCGTCCCTTCCCTCCAGTTATGGTTTAAATAACAAGGTAGGACTTGGGGACACTGCCCTTAAAAATGAATGTTGATAAAAAAAAAGTATTACTAGACACAAAAACTTATATAAAAACAACAATAAATTGTTGAAAGTAAAAGGTATTACCAGTAATAAATAAATAAAATTTAGTTGGCAATAAATGACCCGCCGAGGCTGATATGCCATAAAAACAAAACAGCTAACCAAAAATCACTCTGTTGAAAGGCCAAGAGCCACGAGAGGTACATGGTTGCAGAGTAATAGGCATAGTTTGTAGCAATATTGCTCTTAACCCATGAGTTAAACAAGTTAAGATTGTAGTGATCGAGGATTCAATGACGGTGGTTTGCTACAATGTGCCTGGCATGGTGGGTCTTAGCCGTGAATGTTACAACCGTTGGAGGTAATGAATATAGTTCGTCTGAACTTTCTTTTTTTTTTTTTTTTTTTAATCATCTCACCCCAAGCAAGGCATTCCACTGCTACTATTGCGCATGGGGCTACATAGGGGAAGGTAAAGAGAAGGAGTGGTTAGACATAGGGAATGTCAGGAGGAAGGTGACAGATGAGTAAGGATAGCGAGGATGAGGGTTGGGAAGAGTGTTTGATAGAATGGGAGCAGGTGTTAGGAGATGTCTATTGATCTTACATTTAAACTTCTGGAGATTGTAGCCGTCGGGGAAGCAATCGTGTGGAAGGGAATTCCACAGTCGTGAAGTGCGAGGAAAGAGACTGTTGGAGTAGAAGTTACGGTTGCATTTTATCGGTTGCACTGTAAAAGGGTGGGATCTAGTTGCTAATCTAGTATCTCGTTCAAATACGTATTTAGGGGGCACAAGTGATCTAAGTTCATCGGAGCAGAATCCGTGAAAGTATTTATAGAAGAGACACAGAGAAGCCACGTTGCGCCGGTGGGAGAGAGACTGCAGGCGGCCTGCCAAGTTGGTATCTATCACATTACAGACCCTCCTCTGAACCTTATCGAGAAGCATAACATTCACGGCTAAGACCCACCATGCCACGCACATTGTAGCAAACCATGTAAATTACGATATAGCACGAGAGGATCGCGACGTTTCATCTGTTAGGCATTTTAGGAAGGAAAATGGTTCATCACCCCCATAAGGCTGTGGAGACGCTTTTAGGCACTATCAACAGTGAAGACTTGACAGCTCCTACCCCATATATGACCGCATTGCTCCATTTTCGATCGGATCTAACTCTTGTAAAGGTAGAGGCTAGCAAGAAGAGTCAGATACTTAATGAAACGGCACAGGGAATTATTCTTCGTGTATGTAGAGAAAGAACATAACTTTAATGAGCTTAATTCAATTTTCTATTACTATCTTCACACAGCATAAGTCTCAAGAGCCGCTCAAGTTAGATTTGCAGAGTAAGAGGTACAATTTAGGCGGACATGAAGCAAAGTACCACCACGTTTAATTTAAGAAAGCTCAAGTAACGGTGTTTCTTTTTTCTTTTTCTTTTTTTTTTTTTTTTTGAATGCTCACGTAGCAGGGAATATTTGATTTGACAGAGCAATTTTTAAAATTAAAACTAATTATGGCGTTTTCATCCATATATATATATATATATATATATATATATATATATATATATAAAGAGAGAGAGAGAGAGAGAGAGAGAGAGAGCGAGAGAGTGTCTGTGTGTGAGAGAGAGATGGGGGAGGGATGAGTAGTGGAGACGAAAAAGATAATGAATTCGATAATTGAATGATCAAAGTAGGGCAGGTAAATTGAGTGCATCAGGTGGATGAGCACTTGTTGTCGGTCGTCAAAATAACACTGAAAAACGAAAACAAAAAAAGAAAGAAAGAAAGAAAAAAGGAAAAAGAAAAGAAGACAAAGACGCCATTGAGTGATTTTCAATTTGTACCCCATTGATAACCGTTAAAACACTTCATCGGTTAAGAGCGTCACTCACTTTTTGTTATCTATATCGTCCGGACATTAAAGCCTGCCCGCAAGCTACAGAGAAATAAAGTGATCAGCCGGTGGATGCTTTTAAGAATAATTGCTGTTCAGGTGCCCAATCAAAAGGGGAGGAGACGTTTATTTTTGGAGTAAATCTGCCGACACCCTCGAACTTATTAACGCCATCCCATTATTAATTACGAACTTTTGACCCTTAAATTATTTTCCAGGCCCGCTTTTTACAGACCCGCCGTCTGCTGCATACACAGAAAAAATTCAGCCTCAGCCCCCATGTTTTATGGATGGAAACGGAAATAGATGAAAAGATAAGAAATTAAAGGGATTAAAAATGTTTAATCAATCTATACAGAAAAATGAATTTATCCAGGGACATTCTTGAATCATTTCACACAAAGAATCAATCAAACAAACAAACCAAAACCCAGTAAGACGCAAAGGGTTACTGAGTGTGAAAGAATATCCGAAAATGAAAAATGTTATTAAGGGAGAAAAATAAATGTACATTAGTAAAAATCAATTAACAATATATATATATATATATATATATATATATATATCTGTGTGTGTGTGTGTGTGTGTGTGTGAAAATAAATTGGACGAATTTACAAATCTATTGGTGATAATTTATTTCGTAAATATTTGATCTAAACTTATTTATAAATGGAACTTTGTCTGTGTGTGTGTGTGTGTGTGTGTGTGTGTGTGTGTCCGTTACCTACAGACTCCAATACGGCTGAACCAATTTTCTTGAAAATTTACACAGTTGTATTATAAGCGTCTGCGAGTGTTCTTAGCTTAGGTTTTGTGCCGTTTCTCGAGTGCCGTTTCTCCTTACAGTTTCTTTCTTACCAAACCTACTTGGGCTGGTGTACATACAACCCTTCATCATGTTTCCTTTTATGAGTAGTATTACTCGTATGAGGTGTCTGCGAAATTTTAAACCACTTTTTAAGGCCGTTCTGATGTTATATGGACAAGAGATTTTTGTGTTTTTCCGAAAATCCCTTCACATAGGGAAGACAGACCGAAGCTGTCTTTTGAGTGTCATTATCCTCTTAAATAACAATATTGAAGAACAACAAACTAGTATTCTCGGGTGAATTGATAGGTCGAACAAAGCATGGGTTCAAGACATCCGTAATATCGCGAGCCAACATTCGCCGGACAATTCCTCAACTTCAACTCCACCACCCATACCGTGTAAAGAAAGGGATCGTCCGCCACTTATAAGATCATGCAAAAGCCATTAGTGTCGACTTTGAGATATATGAATAAAAAATTGTCAGTATAAGCTGCAGTGTACGACGAAAAACTACCCTGGGTACATGATCAGTCAGGTAAGTGCCATACGTGATACACGCTTGGGCGATCATGTCTCGAAAGAGACATAACTGACTGGGCAGAAGATTATCCCCCAGTAGGTTGCCATTGCTTTCTGCGGTAGACTGGTTGCCGACCAAGGCTATAGAACCCAATCTGTCTCGTTATTTGACTCAGAACTAGAGGGAGACGAGACGTATTATATTAAGTAGTAATTTGTGGGGGTCAGTTTATTACTTCATAACAATATAAAACTGATCTCCCACTTTATGACCAGTAGAAGCCTTAATCATGATTCCAACTATTATATTCAGTCAGTCAGTAAAGTTCCATACGTGATACACGCTTGGGCGATCATGTCTCGACAGAGACATGACTGACTGGACAGAAGATTATCCCGCAGTAGGTTGCCGTTGCTTTCTGCGGTAGACTGGTTGCCGACCAAGGCTATAGAACCCAATCTGTTTTGCTATTTAACCCATAACTGGAAGGAAGAGACGGATTAATACCTTTCCCAAGGGTATTTGCGTGTAAGTGAATACAGGGATTCAACTGGAATTCGAACTCGGCTCCCCGGTTTCTCGTTCCGAGCCGATGAGGGAGAATAAGTGACTCAAAAAGAACACACGAAATATCCTGTACAGGGTAGAGTCAAGTGTTCAATGAATCTAAATTAGGCATAGCATAATACTTATAATAATTCCCGCAAACATGACCGACCTCTATCTATGCACCTGAATGTAATCATCAGGAAGTCGGAAAATGTTAAAACAAAATTAAAAGATACTTGTCCACCCGAATGTGCGTTGTGGTACAGTGGATATCAGCTCGGAACGAGAAACCGGGTAGCCGAGTTCGAATTTCAGTTGAATCTATTAGTGCAGAAAATCGATAATATATATGCAAAAGTTTTCATTACACCCGAGCAACGCCGGGCTATACTGCTAGTACTATACATATGTGCACCGTCATATGTATATTTATTAATTTACATCACTATATGAACGGTTTGGACAAAATAAAGGAAACATCTAGTACCTTATGCTTCATAACTTTGAAGATTTGTTGAGTAAACTGTGAGAAGTTCGTCTATTTATATGTTTGTTGATTTAATATTAAGAATGCTTAAATATTTGCTAAATATATATAATTTTTACAGATATTTTTTAAATCAGTCAGTTACGTGCCATACGTGATACACGCTTGGGCGATCATGTCTTGAAAGGGACATGACTGACTGGGCAGAAGATTATCCCGCAGTAGGTTGCCATTGCTTTCTGCGGTAGACTGGTTGCTGACCAAGGCTATAGAACCCAATCTGTCCTGTCATTTGACTCATAGCTGGAGGGAGAAGAGAAATATATTACATTACTATATTAAGTATAATTAGTGGGGGATCAGTTTATTACTTAACAATAGAAAACCGATGCCCCACATTATGTCTAGTACAGATTTTAAATATGTTTCCAACTATTACATTCAGTCAGTCAGTCAAGTGCCATACGTGATACACGCTTGGGCGAGCATGTCTCGAAAGAGACATGACTGACTGGGCAGAATATTATCCCGCAGTAGACTGCGGTAGACTGGTTGCCGACCAAGGCTATAGAACCCAATCTGTCCTGTTATTTAACCCATAACTGGAAGGAAGAGACGGATTAATACCTTTCCCAATGGCATTTGCGCGTCAGTGAATGCAATGAATTCAGCTGGAATTCGAACTCGGCTCTCCGATTTCTCGTTTCGAGCCGATATCCACTGCTCCACAACGCACATATTTTTTAAATAAGTTTATTAAGATCAGCAGTGCGAATTAAGAATTTTAAGTAATCAGCTTTTATCCTATGGTTCACGAACTGCTTCTTAAACTATCGCCTGGTTCACACTCCACCCACGTCTTTTGAACAGGTGAAGAGGCTCATCCCTTGTTTCCTGTTTAGGATGTGGTTCCCAGCTTTCTCTTTTCCAATCATTTTACTCTTAAGTAGCCCCATGCGCATCAGTGGCGTCACCGCCTTGCTTGGCGTGATATGATTAAAAAAAAAAAAATTAAAAAAAAAACATGTTTGACTGAATTTTTGATGTATAAATAAACCACATATATATATATATATATATATATATATATATGTATGTGTATGTGGGGGGGGGGTGAATTTGTAGGAGTGGATTAAGAAAATATGACAGCAGGTGACAGAAATTTCCATTTTATCATTCAGTGTCACGAAGTAAAATTTACTGACCTTCAGTGACAAATCTTGAAGTGGCGCCGATGAGCTTACACCATCGATCGTAATAAGTCGAAACCAATCTTATCTTTCACATCAAAGGCGTCTGATTCAAAAATTTGACATCGTGTATAAAAGAAAATAGCACAGAAAATGACATTATCATTAACTTGTGATAAACACATGTAGGATTACACCCATATCAATTTCCAAATAATTTGTGGCTTTTATTTTTAACCCGATGTATTCTTATCACTTGAAACGTTATTTTTAGTGGATGCCCGTGTTTGAATAGATGCTCCATTTACAGTATAACCCGGATATAAGAGACCCCGATATGAGAGCAACCCGGATATAAGAGAATATGGTTATAAGAGAACTGCAATATGGTCTCGATGCATGTCTCTTATATCCGGGTTACACTGTATTTTAAACAGTATTTTATTGCGTTTACCGGCCTGCACATTCGTGGGAACTTGTTAAAGAAAATGTTCCCCCACCCTTGCATGGTTTAGGTGAAGACATGCACAAGAAAGGAAATTGTGAAGAGCCGTGATCTCCAACTTCTGAAGGTTACATAGACAAAGAAGACGATTGCGTAAAGCTGATCTTTAAAATGTTTATCATAAAATTCAAAATTCTAGTGGTCTTCAGTTTGACGATAAACTGCATCCGGCAGCAATGCCTCTAATTGGGAAGTCTTAATGAATATAGAACTATCTTTTAACTGCTGTTGTTTCCAAGTGAACCCTGACACGGAGTGGTAGTACCTGTTAGGGCCCCAGCTATGGGCAAATAGTTTATCCCGAAATTGGGGTCAAAACACTATGAAAGTATAAAAACAGACTTTTTATAGTAAATATTTCAGGAATAGATTTTTGAAAGAAAAAAGTATTACCAGTAATACAGCTAACTCTCAACAACATCCTCTTTACAAAAATACGTCAAAGAAAGCCGATCTACAAACATATTTCTTGTAAAGAATATATAGTCTATTGGTACAAATGTATTGCATTAAATAACCCAATAAATAACCCATAGAGATGTTGATATGCCGTAAAACAAATGAAAACAAACCAAACCAAAAATTCTGGCTCTCAGGGATAAGACAGAAAATATCTAAAACCAATGTAAATATATTAAACTAGCAGTGTAGCCCGGCGTTGCTCGGGTGTAATGAAAACTTTAAAACTAATTCATGGTCCTGGAGCTCAGATTCGTTGGACGTTGGCACGTCAGATGGCAAAAGAAAGAGGAGAAAAACCAAGAACGACAACGAGAAGTACGGTGAAGAATAAGATGAAAGCCATGCACTACTCTTGGGGTTCATTGACTAGTCAGGCCCAAGATAGGCAGAGGTGGCAAAGCTTTGTTGCTGCCCTACACACCATTGGGTGTCACGGATGACGATGATACTTATGGGTTAAAGTGCTCAATATTAGGGAAAGAGCGTATGTAAATAAAAAGGTAGATATTTGATGTGGTAATGTTGTAACCTTGAAAAGGGGCCGCGAACGAAGCTTTATTGAGGTGGGATATTCCTTAGTGAGTAGAAATATTTCGTCGCCAATTTGATGTGAATCCGATAGTGGGGCCACGAAAGAATAACTCGGACAATGGGTAATAGGTTTAACATATTGTATTTAACAAGGAAAAATATACTACAAGAGTGGCAGTAAGCCACGCCTAACTGGCGGGCTGCTCCCTGAGAGCATAAACCTTATGGTCTAAATAACAACTGTAAGAGTCCATCAGTGTCAGTGGGTACGCGCCCATAACAATATTGAAGTCAAAACACAGCGGCAATTGCCTTTTTCAGGCTTTATAAATATATAAAAAAGTTAATAAAAAAGATTAATAGACACCACTATCTGCTTCATGTGCCGCGTCCCTTCATGACGTAGGCGATCAAGGACTTCCACTTGGCCCTGTCTCTTGTCGCTGTCAACACCTTTCCCCTTGGTATCTCTTCCAAACCCCGCTCCCCAATCCATTTGCTCAGACCTATCAAGTAGACCTCGCGCTGCTTTCCCCTGTCTCGCTTTCCTTCTATCCGTCCCGTGAGTATTAAATTTTCCAGGCCATCCTTCCTCATTACGTGTCCCAGGAACCTCAGCTGTCTCTTCCTGATGTTAAGTATCAGTTTTCTTCTCGTTTGCAGCCTCTCCAACACCTCATCGTTGCTCACGTGCTCATTACATGGTATCCCCAGCATCTTTCCGTAAAACCACATTTCTGCTGCCTCAACCCTCTCCATCATCCTTGATGAGATCGTCCAACATTCACTTCCATACAGAAGGACAAATATCACATAGCAATCCAGCATTTTTTTCTTTGTTTCTAATGTGATTTTCCTGTCTTTCAGTACTCTGGCTAGCTTCTGAAATGCGTCTTTGGCCATTCCATTGCGTCTTTGGATCTCCATGTCGCACTTTCCATCCTATGTCAGAACACTTCCAAAGTATTTGAATTTTTTCACTTGTTTTATTTTAGTGTTAGGGTGGCACCCCTGTGAGTCGATTGACTAATAGACTATTCTTGATGTCACGTCCGGTTACTAGGTTCTGTCTTCCGGGCAGTCAGATCCAGAGACTGAGAGAGTAAAGGTCGTAAACCTGATTTGTCCTGTAGCTGAGTGGAGATACGACTCAGCTTTAACAACTATTTGTATTTTTGTTAATACATTATTTTATTTCACTGTTCCCGAGTCTTTTCAATATTTATTTCAAGAATAACCCCACAATATTTAGTTTCACCGACTTGTAGTTGGCATATTGGACTCTTCTTTTTGCTGATGACCATTCAGTTTTCTTGAAGTTTATACTCAGTTCTTTCTTTTCGCTTTCATTTCTGCATTTTCCTTTCCGTGTCTGCTATCAGCACTGTGTCATCCGCGTATCTGATATTGTTGAGATTGTGGCCGCCAATGACGAATCCCGGCAAGGCTTTTATTTCTCTCATAATTACTTCGCTGTACAGGTTGAAAAGATCCGGTGAGAAAACACATCCTTGCCTTGCGCCCCTTTCTAATTTTGCATACCTGCTGAGTTCACTTCCTATCTGCACACAAGCGCTTTGCTACCAAGATTGAGTCTTGATTATCTTAACGTCTTTTCTGAAAATATCGAGGTTGTCCGAGCATCTCCATCAAGTCTTTGAGGCATAAAAGCCCAAAAACTGCATCTGATCCACAATTATTTCTGTCTAGAATAATTCTAAACATAACCGTTACCACCCACCAAAAATAACGTTAGAATAATACGATAGCCTATCTACACAAAATGAAATGCATATTATAAACAGTCTGACAAAAAACCAACGTATAAGCTTAAAAATGACTATAGCCGTTGGATGCTGACTTCAATATCCATTTATATATAGTCATCGACAGACAGACCTATTTCGCTGTATCACATATCATCAGTGCGGTCAGACATCCGATTGCTTCTAGCCAGGACTGAAACCCGAACGAATTTGCATCTGTCGGCGATTTTACCTCCGAGGTATTTGGGCTCGGTAAAAGGAGGTACACTTTTTGCGTGTGATATACCATGTGAACACACGCCAGTAACTAAGAGTGTTCTAATTCATTACTGAATGAACGATGCGTAGATGCTAGCGTAGCTACTGTTTTTTTTCAAAGTCTACCACTCTTCCAGAGTGCTCAATATATATATATATATATATATATATATATATATATATATATATATATATATATTATTTTATAATGCTCTGGATTATATCCATTGAGCTCGCTATTTTTATCTAATTAATAATTTATATTAATTGGGTAAAATCTTTTGGATATCCTCATCGTCTTTACGGCTCTGCCATTCTCTCCTATATATATATATATATATATATATATATATATATATATATATATATATATATATTATTTTAAAAACAAGAAATTTATTGCTAGTCTCAAAGGCCCTTTCGCCCAAAATCCCATAAAAATCGTTGGAAAATTAATTACATGTTTAAATCATTTTACAAAATTTTAAATAGTACACCAATTTTGTATTTCTAAACATTTATATACATATATATATAACAGTCAGTTGCGGAGATTAACTCAATGGAATTAATAATAATGTTCAAACAAATAAGTTATATATATATATATGCAAAACAATTTCTGAAGGTTATAATCGTGCTATGTCGGTTGCTAATCAATTTAACGCACCCAAAACGTTAGGAACTTGGTAATCTTCCACTGAAAGCTGACTCCTTAGTATTCGGCTAATATCAACTGCCTACTAGTTCTACTGAACTCCAATAGAATTCTAAAGAACTCTCTAGAACTTCTAAGAACTCCTATGAATTTCCCAAGAACTTCTCGAGTTAACTTCCTGTTAACTCTTATTAATATAGGAGAGAGAATCCATTATCTGAGGAATAGGTGTGTTTCACCATAACACGTTTTTAACAATTTTCCTTTTCATTCTCTTAGAAATTACCCGTTTTTTGCCAGTCCTTAATTTATTCTCTCTCAACACAATGAGTCTCGTTGTTGTTCTTGATAATAATCTAAATTGTCGATCTAGGAACGTTTAAATAGTTGGAAAGTGTTGTGTATCCATCATCGAACTCGGCTCCCGATATCTCATTCCTAGCCAATATCTATTGCACCACATCGCAATATATCAATATATATATATATATATATTACTCATACACATTAATCTACTATAATATGCCCGCTTCGTATATAATATGCTCTACTTAAACAAGACCTTCCTTAGTGTGTAGTGATCTTTCTTACAAGATCACTACATACACTGTGCGTCGTGGTGCAGTGGATATCAGCTCAGGACGATAAATTGGGAAGTCGAGTTCGAATTCCAGTCGAATTCCTTGCATTCACTGACGCGCAAATACCCTTGGGAAAGGTATTAATCCGTCTCTTCCGTCCAGTTATGGGTTAAATAAGAGGACAGATTGGGTTCTGTAGCCTTGGTCAGCAACCAGTCTACCGCAGAAAGCAATGGCAACCTACTGCGGGATAATCTTCTGCCCAGTCAGTCATGTCTCTTTCGAGACATGATCGCCCAAGCGTGTATCACGTATGACACTTAACTGACTGATTGAATATAATAGTTGGAATCATGATTAAGGCCTCTACTGGTCATAAAGTGGGGGATCAGTTTTATATTGTTATGAAGTAAGAAACTGATCCACCAGAAATTACTACGTAATAATATAATACATCTCTTCTGCCTCTAGCTATGAGTCAAATAACAGGACAGATTGGGTTCTATAGCCTTGGCTGGCAACCAGTCAACCGCAGAAAGCAATGGCAACCTACTGCGGATAATCTTCTGCCCAGTCAGTCATGTCTATTTCGAGACATGATCGCCCAAGCGTGTATCACGTATGACACTTAACTGACTGACATACACTGACAGGCATTTTGCTTTATACCTATTTTGTACGCATCAACTATCTTCTTTCGAAGCTTCTTGGAAAAAAGTTTCTATGGTTGCAGCATAAATGAGTTTTCACGGTATGTGGCCCATACTCCTGTTTTCTACATTATCTTTTAGGATCTTAAATTAAGTCAATACAATTTCATTTTAAAGTATGTATTAAATATCAAATTAAAAAACAAAAACAAAGAACAGACTTTACAATGACAATACAGCTGTGGTGATGCAGATCAAGCGAGGAACCGGATGTTTGCCCTCAGATGTCCAGATAGCAAATGACCAAAACTGGTCTTTGCGCATCTGTGCTCCACACAGATGTTCCGGTGTAAAACGAAAAATAAATAAATATCAAATTCCTTTTACGGACCCTTTTCGTGAGCCGACGTGAATTTTGTTTATCGTCCAATGGGAAGCCCAGAATTAAATCCGAGTGTGAATTCCCAAATGACTTGTTCGGAGCCCCGAAGACGAAATAAAAGGACGACACAGAAAACAATCGACAGTAGAGAAAATACGAGCATGATTAACACGTCCCTTGACAAAGGTCAAGCGATCGTATTATTGTTGCCTCTCCTTTCTCTCTCATCTTCTTCTTCACTGTTCACTGAACCACTAAATAACTGACCGGACCCGAAGGACCGAGCGGAGACTTCAAAGACACTCCTAACAAACGAATGCATACACACATACACACAAACTCTTTTCGGCAATTACTGCTATGAACATTTTATCGACCTTTGTACCAACTAAAAGACATTACTTTTATTTGTAAAAAACACCTTAATTGATATATATATATATATATATATATATATATATATATATATATATATATATATGTTGTTTCTATACACAATTTGATTTTCTTGTTTTATACCCCCCTTATAGTGGGCTATCTACTAACAAGGCCAAATTCAGTTAATCTGTTTCAACACACAAATACACTTCACTATAACCGTTAACCCACTATAGAGCAATATTATTTCATAATTTCCATAAGAACAATTTCGCACTGCTCAAAAATCTATAAATATGAATATAATAGATGGAAACTTCTAAAGATTTCACGAATTTCTCAAAACTACATTACCGGCTATAATTATTAGGCCACCCCAGTGTTTTAAAATAGTGAAGTACTTCATACTATATTTTAGTATTTATTGCCAAGTGAATAATTATAAATAAAAATAAAATGGTTCTTTTGTTAATACTGCACAATAACATGTGCATCAAATGAATTTATAAATATTTAATAATTACCTATATTGCAGTTTCATTAATGAAAGAATGAAGAAAATTTAGGGTGATTCGGATGAGTTCATTTTTGCTTCCTTGCCTTGTAAAATGTTGCAAATTAATAATAACAAAAGAACTATTCTATTTTCATTTAGAATTATCCACTTGGCAATAAATACTAAAAAAGTATGAAATACATAATTTCTTAAAAAAAAAACAAAAAAACTTGGGTGGCCTAATAATTATGGTCGGTAGTGTAATTACTAATTCAATTATTTATGGTAAATTCAGTAAGTACTTGTTAATATTCGCATTTTTTTTTAGAAATTATGCAAATATTCAATAGGGGGAGCGACGAATAATTCTGTCCATAACTGTATATATAGTCTATTTATTGGGCTTTTCGTATTAGTGTGATTCTCATTAGGTGTCCTATACTTGTGCGTAATTGTCGAGTCTTATCGTAAATCATAATTGTCGAATGTTTCGATAAATATCCCTGATTCGTTCGTATTTGGTCAAGCGCGCATCTTATAGCATTTGCTAAAATCGAACTTCTTTTCCGTAGATAGATCACATGGGTGCAGATCAGGTGAAAAAATCGTTTTATTTGAATAAATACAAATCTAGTGACACTAATTGTTTATCTAAATACTTATGTTTAAAATGAAAGGTTACATTCCATAAAATGTCAGTTGAAGCAGATGTAAATATCAGGCGTGTTTATGAACCCGGTTGCGGTGAGTATAAGAACCCTTCAAATCATTGGAATGGCCAAATGGTTGAAACCAAGTTTTAGCTGTTTCGTTTTGAAGGACAGATACTATGTTCCTTTTCAATGGCATTGATCAGATCATATATCCAAGGTCACAGAACAATTCACACACACACACACACACACACACACACACACACACACACACACACACACACACACACACATATATATATATATATACGTGTGTGTGTGTGTATTTAGGCAGCAAATTTTCTTTTAAACATGTCAGATTAAATAAATTGCAAATTATATGTTTGCTTACTTTTAATAAAATCCGTTCGTACTCACGGATAATCTTTCGCGTATTATAATCAAAAGATGTCACATTTCTGACCGTAACTCACACTTGGGTACCTTAAGAAATGACTGAAAATAATATCTGTCAACGTTTTGATTGTAATACGCGAAAGATCCGTGAGTATGAACGGATTTTATTAAAAATAAGCTAACATTTGTTTAAAATTTATTTAATCTGACACACACACACACACACACACACACACACACACACACACACACATATATATATATATATATATATATATATATATATATTATAAACAGAGATAGTGGTTGTTTCCAACGAGAGAAATTGGTACAAGTGCAAAAAGCCCTAAATATTTTGTTTAAAGTGTAGATTTATTGTTGTTAATATTATTAATATTACTTGCTTTTTGTATGATATATATTAAGTGTCCATAATGATATTTGTGTCGCTATACGTGTTTCGAGTCTAAAGTTGGCTCTCTTCAGGCGAATAAAATTGTGACTTCACATGACGAGATCCGTTTGTTTTTCTGATGGCCAAAATATCGTGTATAAATAGATAAGTTGTAAACAGGTCAGAAAATTCATATCAATGCATGTTTTTTTTTCCTTTTTTTTAATATTCGATTTCACCTCCACTACATTTGTGTAAATGTTGGGAAACGTACAATTACCTGTTATTGGTTAGTTTAATGTTATATATATATATATATATATATATATATATATTACATTTGTGTATTTGAGCAGCAAAATTTCTTTTACACTGGCTAGACAGAAAATGTAGGTTTTCATTACTTTGTGCGGTAGAAAGGCGACCAAGGCTATAGAACACACTTTTTCTCTGCTATTTAACCCATGTCTGGAGAGAAAACAGATGAAAATTCATAACTTTCCAAATGGTATTTGTGTGCAAGTGAATAGAACGAATTCGACCATAATTCGAACTCGTCTCTTCGATTTCTCATGCCGAGCCGATATCCATTATACCACAAGGCACATTATACTAAAATGCAATTTCTATGTCTGTCTGTCTATCTGTTTGTCTGTCTCTGTCTGTCTGTCTATCTGTCTGTCTGTCTCTCTCTCTCTCTCTCTATATATATATATATAGCTAAATCCGATGCGAAGAAGGTCGGTTCTCTGTGCAGGGCCAGGAAGTTTTTCCCGTCTGAAACAATCCTGCACATATACAAATCTACCATCTGCCCGTGCATTGAATATTGCTGCCATATCTGGTCGGGTGCTCCTGCTATCCACCTAAGCGTCCTTTACAAAATCCAACGGAGAATCTTTAATGTGATAGATTCCGACTTGGCAGCTCGGATACAGTCACTTTCTCACCGGCGCTGTGTGGCTTCCCTGTGTCTCTTCTACAAATACTTTCACGGCTTCTGCTCCGATGAACTTAGCTGTCTGTACCCCCTATATACGAATTTACTCGAGCCACAAGATTTACAACTAGGCCCCACCCTTTTACTGTGAAACCAATAAATTGTAAAAGCAAATTCTACTTCATCAGCTTCTTCTCTCGCACTTCCCGCCGGTAGAATTCCTTTCCGTTTACTTGCTTTCCCGACAGCTAGAATCTTCAAGAATTCAAATGTAAAGTCAATAGTCATCTTTTATCTCACTTTCTCCATCCACTCCACTCTCATCAGTATTCTCATCCCTCTTTTACCCTTTTCTTGACACCCCCTGTAACCTGTCACTGTTTTTCATAACCTTTCTCCTAAGTAATTCCCCGCTCAACAGTGGCAGTAAAATGCCTTCCTTGGGGCTACACGATTATATGTATATATTTTTTCTCTATCTGATCATTTAGCTCTTTTAACCATACATCTTCACATTATTATCCCGAAAAATCAATTTTTTTAAATAGTTTTATATTTATTTTAAATATATTTAGACAGTTGTTCTTTCCGATATTTACTTGAACCAATTACACATAATCATCACTGGACATTCAGTTATTTGTGGACGACTTTATTCTACAAAGCTATCCTCTTCTGTTCAACCAAAACAAAACATCTTGCATTCTAATAACGTAGCAAGCAGAGATTAGGACACAGTCCGGGGCCTGATCAACCTTGGCTGGCTCAACCTGGGGAGAAAGTATGATGTTTATAAAGGACCGAAACCGTCAATGAACCAGGGTAACATCACTGATCGCAATTAAAAGGTTATAGTTGCAGAATTTATTTCGGCAGATGTAAAAATTACGAACTGCTTCAGCTGACCCGAAAAATCAAATAGTTTAATTCAACTCAGAATATTAAATAAAAAAAAAATTAGGTTCGCTCTGTGAGAAAATAAGGTTAGGTGAAGGGTAGATGTGTATACAGCAAAACATCGCGGTAGCAATAACACCGGAAATGTCACAAAAATCGAGAACACATACACCAAATCACACATATACAAAAAAATCTTAAAGAAAAAATAATAAACAAACGGAAGAATAATAAGCAGACATATACACACAAAAATATACACACATTAATATGCACACAGCATACATAAAACTAAAAATAACCAAAATAAAAGAGAAACAAAAATAAAACTGTAAAAAGTAAAAGAAAAAGGGACTATATAGTAAAATTCTTCGTTTATGTGCCATGTCCTTTCAGGACGTAGGCGATCATGGCTTTCCACGTCTTCCTATCCCTGGTGGCACGCCTTCTACACCACCCAAACCCGGTTCTACCATCCACTAGCTCAAGCCCATAAATCTAAAATATAAATGTATAGAAAGTAGCACAAAATGAGGGATCAGTTTATATATTAATTAAAATATAAAATTGATCCCCCAGTTTATACCCACATTATAATTTCTTATAAACAGTTGGTATATATATTCTTCTTTTATGTACCCTGTCCCTTCAGGACGTAGGCGATCATGGCTTTCCAAATCTCCCTATCCCTGGTGGCTCTTAGCACGCTTTCTTCTGTTGCACCATGCAACCCTCGTTCGGTCATCCACCTGATCAGGTCCTTCAAATATGTTATCCGCTGCTTTCCTCTGTCTCTTTTCCCCTTTATCTGGCCTGTTAGTATCAGGTTTTCCAAGCCCTTCTTCCTCATTGCATGTCCAAGGAACTTTAGTTGTCTCTTCCTGATGCTCAGTATTAACTTCCTTTTCGTTTCCATCCTTTCCAAAACCTCGTCATTGCTCACATGCTCGGTCCATGATATCCGGAACATCCTTCTGTAGACCAACATTTCCGCTGCTTCAAGTTTTTCTTCATCTTCGAAGATATTGTCCAGCATTCACTGCCATATTGAAGAACCGACATCACATAGCAATTCAGTACTCTTTTCTTTGGTTCTAGCGAAATTGTCCTGTTTCTTAATACTCTTCTCAGCTCCTGGAATGCATCCTTGTCCTTTTGGATATCAGGAATATAAATGTATAGAAATAGCTGTGAACACAAAGTGGGGGGTCAGTTTATATATTGATTGTAATATGGAACTGATCCCCCACTTTATATCCAGTATGCTTCTGTAGAACCACATTTCAGTTGCTTCAAGTTTTTTCTATCATCTTTATGATGATATGGTCCAACATTCACTGCCATATTGCAGAACCGACATCACATAGCAATCCAGTACTCTTTGGTTCTAGTGAAATTGTCCTGTTTCTTAATACTCTTCTCAGCTCCTGGAATGCATACTTGTGCTTTTAGATCTCAGGAATATAAATGTATAGAAACTGATGTTGCCACAATGTGAGGGGTCAGTTTATATATTGATTGTAATACGGAACTGATCCCCCACTTTATATCCAGTATACTTCTGTATTTCAGTTGCTTCAAATTTTTTCTTCATCTAATCTGAAATTAAAGCCAAAATACGATGCTTGGAATGGCTCATGATTAAACATAGTAGACATTCATTGTCTCTTATATTTAACAGCATATGTTTAGAAAATTATTTGCTATCTCGACACAGTATATATATATAGATCCCATGCCGAAATGTACAAACAATGTCGCTGACATGACGTGGAATCTCTGTTAGAGATCCCATGTCGAAATATACATCCGACACCTTTGAATTCTTAAAATTTTCTCTAATTTATATATATATATATAGTGTAACGAGGTAGCAAATAATATATATAAAGTATCACAGACTGACTGCTGGTGTTTACAAAACCACGCCCAATTTATAATAATAGAACAAACATTTAATAATAAATATATATTGTGTTTCTCCCAAAATAAGTTAAATATTGTAAAGTAAATATATAAAATATTGTTGAAGTTTTCTAAATATTGTAAAACAACTCAACACAGCATACTTTTAATTTTTTAAATTTAATATCTTCGCAGTCAAGTTTAATAACTCGTAAAGTGCTAAATTTTTTAATATTAAAAACAATGTTCAATCTTGACATATTTGGGAAAGATATTAGAATATTCCACAAACCTACCCTGGCACTAAACCGCTGGGGAACGGACAAAAAATGAGTTTAGTAAATATCTGTCAGTCAGTTTTATGCCATACGTGACACGCGTTTGAACGATCATGTCTCGAATGAAACATGATAGACTGGACAGGAATTTTTCCCGCAGTAATTTGTCATTATTTTCTGCGGTAGACTGCTAACAACCATGCATTCAGTTTTCTTGCAGTTGGTGTTTAGTCCTTTCTTCTCGCTTTTCATTACTACATTCTCCAGGAGTTTCTGTGTTATTTATCTGCATATCTTCTACTGTTATGATTGTAACCTCTAATAATGAATCCCGGCAATCTGTCTCGTTATTTAATCCATAGCTGGAGGGAGAAGAGATGGATTAGTACATTTCCCATGGGTATTTGCGTGTACGTGAATCACATGATTTTAACTGGAGTTAGAACTCGTCTCCCCGATTTTTCATTCTGAGCCGATAGCCACTGCAACACCCACGCACATGCAATAAATATAGAAAAGTAAAAAGTGTGTATAATAAGGATGCGTTAAAAATTTCAAATCAAATTGTCGGTTGTTTATAACCATGTTTTGTTAATCTTCGTTAATTTCCGTAATATATATATATATATATATATATATATATATATATATATATATATATATATATATATGGAAGGAATTGTTTGAACATTATTTTTTTATTGATACTTGTATTTAAGTCTATATTCTGTTTTTAATTTAAACAGTAACCTATATATTTATATCTACTGGCCTGATTATTTACGATAAATTTTTATTACGAAAATGTGTGTCATTCGGCAGATCAAATGGTAGCTTCCCTTATGTAGATAGGGGTCGCAGGTTCGAATCCTGCCGAATGACACACATTTTCGTAATAAAAATTTATCGTCAATAATCAGGCCAGTAGAATTAAATCTAAATATATAATACTGTTTAAATTAAAAACAGAATATAGACTTAAATACGAGTATCGATCAAAAATAATGTTCAAACAAATCATTTCAGATTGTCGGTTGTTTATAACCAAGTTTCGTTAATCTTCGTTAAATTCCGTAACATGTTTACATTTGTTGACATTTCAGAGCAGATATGGTTGTTGCGATGAATCGAAAACTGTCTTATATAGGCTTGATTAGAACCTCGTCTAGACTAATGGTCATTCGTGGTCGAGAGGTCTAAGACGTGCCAAATCATATGGGAACTTTCCCTATGAGGATAGAGGTCGCAGGTTCGAAACCTGCCGAATGACACATTTTCGTAATAAAAATTTATCGTAAATAATCAGGCTGGTAGATATAAATATATAATACTGCTTAAATTAAAAACAGAATAGAGACTTAAATACGAGTATCGATAAAAAATAATGTTCAAACAATTCATTTCAAATTGTTTATAACCAAGTTTCGTTAATTTCCGTAACATGTTTGAGTGATGTGTTATATATATATATATATAAGAAATTGTAGGAGGATTTGAAATATTAAGTAATTCATCGAGTTTTATTCAACCTCAAGAGAATGCAGAAAGTACTGGACGGCCGTTTCGTCCTATATTTGGGACTCATCAGCAGTGCGCATCCACGACCAGGAATTGAAACCCAGATAGTAGCGTTATTAAGCGAATGCTATACCAACTGTACCACAGGCACCGGTGACGAAGAGCTAACGAATTAAACTCGATGTAGCGCCGCTCATTCACTCGATGAATTACTTAATTAATATTTCAGATCCTCCTACAATTTCTCATTTATATCGTTGCTTGAACCGGCTTCTAATGCTCCAGTGTGAGCGGCTTGGTGATCGTAGTCGTGGTTCTGGGAGCCACAGTCCTATCAGAAAAGAAAGAGTTAGAAGTCCTACCGGGATTCATTACTCACTTGTTAATATTTTAGAGTCTTGCGGGTTTACTTCCTTTTAACTTCAATGGTTCAATGCAATGTTATTGATCTTGACCTGGCATCTCGGTTTTAAGTCACTTTTCCACTGTCATAACATAGGTTCCCTGTCACTTTTCAATAGTCTTTTTTCATGGTAATTCTTCTGATGAACTTTTCTCTTCAGAAAATTTTATCGCAGCACTAGATTGGCGGGGAGGTTTCATTATTTTACCGTTGAAATAGTTATATAAAACCGTAAGTTCTATTCTAAGGTTTTTCTTCGCTCGCGATTATCGCTTATGAAACTCTTTTCCTGCTTCTTGCTTTCCAGTTAACTTTTTATCTTCAAAAGTTTATATGCAATGTCGATTGTCATATTCTATAACGATTGACACTGCATATAAATTTTTGAAGATTATAGTTAAGTCTTCTTAATTTCTTTTCTTTAATTTCTGTCTAATAATGTTTTTTTTTTTTGTTTTTTCGTCATATTATCCCACATTCAGTCATCACGTGCATCTTGTTGTCTTTATTCCTTGCTTGGGGTGAAATGATTTTTAAAAATATTAAAAGCCGATGATTCGAATGCTGAATTTTAAGGTAGTCACACATTCTTTAATTACGTACGTTCTCATTTCCCTCTGTTCGTTCCTAACTTGAAGTAAATCGATGAAAAATTTATATAGTACTCTGTTTCTTTAAGATGTTTCTGGTTTTAAATAGTTACGCATTTATGTCACTGAACAGCAGATAGTTGCTTAACTTCTCTAACCTGGCGGGAACCACCGCGCTCCGCGTGATTTAAACGGAAATAGTACGTGCCTACTACGTAACTACAATTTGCATAGCTTTTTCCGATTAGATTTTAAGGCTAAGTCAAAATGGCAGCCAATGTTATCAAATCTGACATGGAGTACGCAGTACATGGAGTTTTTCAATAATGTCGATCGTAGAATGACCTCGAGCCTTCTCTCTGTCGGGAAAAGATAGCACATCGATTATGGATTATGTTTTTAAGGTTAATCCAGGATTAAGGGCATTACAAAACAGGCAACCGTCAAAACGATCTGCTGCTTGATGTAATAGGTTATGCTTGTTATTAAAGAGATTTTTTTTTTTTAGATATATATTTAATTTTCAGTCTCAGCTTCATTGCTTTCTTTATTAAGTATCGCGTCAAAATATTGCTTTTCACCCACACAGATTCACGGTAAATATTTAATTGAGCCCTTCTCTTCGATCAAGCTGAGACGAAGTTGAAGCAAACAAAAAGGTGATAGAGTAGCCTGACTTCATAAATATGTTACGAATTATAGATTTATATAAATAGTAACAATATTCAACATCATCTTTTTATCTATCGCCATGTGTGTGTGTGCGTGCGCGCGCGTGCGTGTGTGTGTGTGTGTGTGTGCGTGCTGGGGTGTATGGGGTGGAGGTGTGTATAAATACAAAAAGAAATCCGATAAATCCTAACCAGTAATACAAAGATATTATATAACATGTTATACAGTGAATCAGATCTCTATATTCGGCTCTTTCAAAAAGTGGAGTTGGTTCAGCACAAACCTTGACCACTATAATCAAATGAAACGCACGTTTTGTCTGGCTGTTGATTCTAAAGATTAAGCTGTTTGACTCTCATGTGTCAAAAACGACGAGAGGGACCAGTGTATATATATATATATATATATATATATATATATATATATATATGAGCTTTTTTCTAAATGATGTATCTATAAGCAAACAGTGTTGGAAGAACATATTTGGTTTATGTGTTTTTGGGAGACCGTATAGTGTGGGTGTTTTTGGATGGTATGTGATAAGCTTTAGCCAGGAGGAGTCTTCTGTTTTTAATAATTTTTTGATAATGTTTATATAAATGTGTTTTTTTTTCCCCCATATCCAAAATTTGTAAGAACATACTCAGTTATGATCTGAGATTAAGGACAGGATGGTTAAATAAAATAGACTTTTTGCCTTGATAAAGTCCATCACAGGACGAAACGCATAGGCGATTTAAATACAGTTTTCCTCTTGTCTTTATTTTATTTAATGTTTTTATTTCTTAATGTATTATTTAGTTCTTCAAAATGTAGTAACACGTTTCCGCTGCATGGCAAATGTTGATGGTTAAAAATTGTAAAACCGTAATATTTGGATCCTGATGATGAACGATGACGTTCGAAAGTACTCGGTTAGGATATGGACAATATTTCTATAAATATAATTCAGAAATAAAAAGCCTCATTAGAAAATATGACAAAATACAAAAGAAAATCTGCAAGACTAAGTTGTCTCTATCCTTTAATAGAAAGTGCTTAAAAGAAAAGATGCTGCCAAAATACGCGTGATTTATATATATATATATATATATATATATATATATATATATATATATATATATATATATTTTAAATCAGATTCTTTAATCCAAGTGAAAAAAGCAGGAAGGTAAATTCCAAAAACCCGATTCTAATTAATATTAAAAATTTTATTTTAATATTAATATTATATATATATTAATATTATATATATATATATATATATATATATATATATTATATTAATATTATATATATTAATATTAATATTATTTTTTTTTTTTTTTTTTTTTAATCATCTCACCCCAAGCAAGGCATTCCACTGCCACTATTGCGCATGGGGCTACATAGGGGAAGGTAAAGAGAAGGAGTGGATAGACATAGGGAATGTCAGGAGAAAGGTAATAGATGAGTAAGGATAGCGAGGATGAGTGTCGGGCAGATGGGAAGAGTGTTTGATAGAATGGGAGCAGGTTAGTGTGTTAGGAGGTGTCTATTGACCTTACATTTAAACTCCTGAAGATTGTAGCCGTCGGGGAAGCAATCGTTTGGAAGAGAATTCCACAGTCGGGAAGTGCGAGGAAAGAAACTGTTGGAGTAGAAGTTACGGCTGCATTTTATCGATTTCACTGTAAAAGGGTGGGATCTAGTTGCTAATCTAGTATCTCGTGCAAATTCGTATTTAGGGGGCACCAGTGATCTAAGTTCATCGGAGCAGAAGCCGTGAAAGTATTTATAGAAGAGACACAGCGAAGCCACGTCTCGCCGGTGGGAGAGAGACTGCAGGCGG
The DNA here is from genome assembly GCA_037127315.1 of Ascarosepion bandense. NCBI lineage: Eukaryota > Metazoa > Mollusca > Cephalopoda > Sepiida > Sepiidae > Ascarosepion > Ascarosepion bandense. The sequence goes on from JBBBDQ010000599.1 coordinate 379,056, forward strand.
TCTGCCAAGTCGGTATCTATCACATTACAGACCCTCCTCTGAACCTTATCGAGAAGCCCGAGGAGAACAGCAGGGGCACCCGACCAGATATGGCAGCAGTATTCAATGCACGGGCGGATGGTAGATTTGTAAATGTGCAGGATAGATTTAGACGGAAAAAACTTCCGGGCCCTACACAGAGAACCGACTTTCATAGCAGCGGATTTAGCAATGGATTCGATATAGTCATTCCATTTGAGGTCCGCTGAAAGTGTGAGACCAAGGAGGCGTAGTGTTTTACTCTCTGGGAGGCAAGCCTGGTCCATGCTAATGGGAGGTAGGTGAGATTGTCGATGATGGTTAATTGACAGTAGCTTCGTTTTAGAAGCATTAAAATTTACTAGCCACTTCTTACCCCAGTCCAATATGGATTGGAGGTCTTTTTCAATCTCGGCTGCGAGTTTAGCTTTGACGCCTACACCAGATTTTTGTTGGAGGCGAGAGTAAACTGTGGTGTCATCGGCGTACAAACCTATTTGGGTTCTTATGGAATCAGGCAGATCATTAATATATATCAGGAAGAGTGTAGGACCTAAGATGGAGCCTTGGGGGACACCTGCGTTTGTATGGTAGTTCTGAGAGGCATGTCCGTTTAATACCACTTTCATTGTGCGGTTAGAGAGGAATGACTGGATTAGTTCAAACAAATGTCCAGTTATACCATAGCTCCGCAGTTTACATAGAAGGCCAGCATGCCAAACTCTGTCGAACGCCTTAGATATATCCAATGCAACGGTTCGAGCTTCGCCATTCCTGTCGAGTGCCTGGTATATGTACTCGGTGATGGTCGTTAGCATATCAGCAGTAGACCTGGTGAAGCGGAAACCATATTGCTTGTCCGAGAGGAGCCTGTGTGCTGTGAGATGCTGAACCACCTCGGCGTTGATAATGGCTTCGAACACTTTGCCAAAGATCGGAAGAAGGCTGATAGGGCGGTAATTTGCAGGGTCAGAGGGTTCTCCAGTGTTTTTAAATATAGGAACTATAGAGGAAGATTTCCAACAGGCAGGAAAGCAGGAAGCAGATAGGCAGAGGTTGTAGAGCTTAGAAAGGATAGAGGAGAGTTCAGGGGCACATTTCTTTAAGACTATGGTTGGGATTCCGTCACCACCGCTCGCTTTGTGAGGGTCAAGTTTTAAGATTATCTTAGAGACAAGCGAAGGTGTAATGTGGACATCATTCAGTTGTGCCTCGGTTCTAGGTGAGAAGTCGGGTGTAAAAACTCCAGACGAGTCCAGACTCGAATTGTTCGAGAATCTGCGGGCAAAACATTCAGCCTTATCTGCTGGGGAGGTGAGGACCTCAAATTTGTTGATTAGCGGGGGTATTGTGGACTTGCTCTTGTTAAGTACTCTTTTACAGAGTCGCCAGTAGTCTTTAGAGCCGAATTTAGAGCATGCTATGCGTTGCTTCATTCTGGCAGCAAACAACATCTTAGCTTCGTTAAGTACCCTTTTACACTTATTACGAGCTTATTACGAGCTGAAGTGAAAAGGCGCCTGTTTTGTTCCGACGCATAGTTACGATAAAGTCGGAAGAAATGATTCCGGTGGGCAATGGCAGCCGAACAAGCGGGTGAGAACCATGGAGACGAATGAGATTTAAGCTGGAATTTCCTAGCAGGGATGAAGGCATCAATGCCAGCCTTAACCCAGGAGGAGACCTCGGATGCACATTCTTCGATGGGAAGACTAAAGACGTTGTTCCAAGGGATGTCACAGAGGAAGTCTCGGAACGAATCCCAGTCTGCTCTTTGATAGCAGTATGATATTCTACTTGTCTGTGTTTCATGGTTTATATATATATATATATAATATATATTATATATATATATTAATATTATATATATATATTATATTAATATTATATATATATATATTAATATATATATATATATATATATATATTAATATATATATTATATATATATATATATATATTAATATTATATATATATATTATATTAATATTATATATATATATATTAATATTATATATATATATATATTAATGTTATATATATATATATTATGATATATATATTAATATTAATATTAATATTATATATATATATATATATATATATATATATATATAAACTTATTTATAAATGGAACTTTGTCTCTCTGTGTGTGTCTGTGTGTGTGTGTGTGTATATCCGTCACCTATAGACTCTGAAACGGCTGAACCGATTTCCTTGAAAATTTACACAGTTGTACTATAAGTATCTGCGAGTGTTCTTAGCTAGGTTTTGTGTCGAGGTACTTCCGATAAATATCGATAATCAAAAAAATCGGGTTATAGAATGAGTGGTCCGATTTTAATCAAATTTGATACACTCATAGACAAAGACATAAGAAACGATATTCAGAAGTTTCAAGTTTGCAGTTCTTACAATAGTGCAAAAAATCGATAATAGATATCTATAAAAGACAAGATAACGGGTCTGATCAAAATCAGTTTTTCAGCCCTTACATCCATTCATTTTTCTGAAAGGAAGTAAGACTGTAAGTCTTACTTTCAGCCTACGGTTTCGCTTTAACTGGAAACAACTATTGCCTTTTAGTCTTTCGTGCCAATGTCTAAAGTGTCTGAGCTCCAGGACTATGGATTAGTTTTAAAGCTTTTATTGCACCCGAGCAACGCCGAGCTATACTGCTAGTATATATATATAAATAAAAAATTTTGAAAAAAATTACGGGATTTTTTGCTTATATTTTTAAATATTTGTTACAAAATAAAAGCCTTACGTTTTCCTGGATAAAGTCCATCAGATGACGAATCGCAATGGTATAGAAAGTTTTTACGCACGCACACACTCACACACACATAAACACACATACATATACAGTAGCGAGCAAAAAGATCCGAACGATGTTGAGGAAAAGTTTAAATGTGAAATAACTTTTTTTTATTTTAAAGCTTCATAGAACATTTTATCAAGGAAAAATAAAGAAATAAAGGTAATTTATATAATTCTAAAATATAAAGTTTAATAAACTTATTTTGATAAAGTTATAAGAATAATAAACATTCGAAAAAAATAGATGATCAAAAACATCAGAACGATTAACAAAATCACACTATTATAATGGATACATCATATCCAGATGAAAATAGCGTTCATAATTCATTAGTACTTAATATGAAATAAGTATCAATGACGTCACGGAATTTTTTAACGTGTTTACAATACAAAAGCCAGTAAAGAGACGATGTAATTTACTAAAATACCCGATTTTATATTCTTAACCTAAAAAAATTTTCAATAATGCAAAATAATTATTAAATTTTATGGTTGTATTTAGCATCTCAACATTTTTCGTTTTCTTGGAGTTAAGGAATATATTTGTACATTATTTTTATCGTCCCAAGCGCATTTGGTCACTTCTATACCCATTTTCAAGGGCATTATGTTTCTGGTGTTATTATTTGAAAATGGCTGTATAAGTGACTACTTATACAGCCATTGTCAAGATTTTGGGACGACAAAAATTATGGATAATATTTATGTTCCTTAACTCCAACAAAACGAAAAAAAAATGTTAGGATGATGGAGAAGCTTAATAGAAATTGATGTTTGAAAAAACTTTGTTGCCTCAATATATATATATATATATATATATATATATATATATATATATATAGTACTGTGCAAAAGTATTAGGACAAAAACTATTTTATCTGTTATGAGGCATCAAAATAAAGTTTCAAATCACCCTTGCTCTAACACTTTTGCACACTATCGGTTGTGTGCAAAAGTATTAGGACAGGGGTTGATTTTCCTAAAAACCTCACTGAAATTTAAATACAGGATGAAAAGTCAAGTAAATTGCTAATAAATATTGATTATTTAAAACTAGGTGTAAAAGATACGTATTAAAAAGAAGTTATATTTAATTTTTCCTATTTTCTATTAAACAAGTTATTATGAAACTACTCATTATTCTATTATCCTTGGATATATAACTGACTTTTATCTTATTCCCCACTCTCGAATTGAGCTGTAAATAGTGTCAACATAGCTTAAAGGTTCCTTTTTAAACTTTATTTTGATAATAGTTAGCTTGTGATGTCAATGCCTGACAGAATGAAGTCTGTGATCAAAACAAAAAGCTATTGTACTAAATATTAAATTTATTTTGTCACAAGTATATTTTTTGTTAAAGCATTTGTTGAGTAAATCAAATAAAATTATTTTAATTAAAAATGTTTATTTTCTGTCAATATGCCTCATAAAGGATAAAATAGTTATTGTCCTAATACTTTTGCACAGTACTACAGTACTATATATATATATATATATATATATATATATATATATATATATATATATATATTCATTGGAGTAGATAGACTAAACTATCGCCCGGTTCACACGCCACCTAAGTCTATTGAACAGGTAAAGAGGCTCATCCCTTGTTTCCTGTTTAGGATGCGGTTTCCGGTTTTGTCTTTTCCAATCTTTTCACTCCTCTGTAGCCCCCTGCACATCAGTGGCGTTACCGCCTTGCTCGGGGTGATATGATTAAAATATATATGGATATATATATATATAACAAAAAATATAGTCAGACACGTTATTTCATGGTAAATCGGAACTTTAGGCTTATTTCAGGCGAACCATCATAAGCTTTCGTCTTTATTGTACAGAAGATTTTACATGTATGAAATTCACAAAGGCCTAAAGAAATCGGAATAAAAATAAAGATCACTTCCTTAAAAGAGAAAATTTAAGAAAAAACATATTATTACATATATATATATATATATATATATATATATATATAGTTACATGACTGGAATTCGAACTCGACTCTTCAATTTTTTGTTCCTAATCGATATCAAACACACATTCTTCTTACACCCCCGTGCCTTAATAAAAAAAAAAGAAAGTTTTCCAAGCAGGATAGAAAAAAGAAAAAGAAAAAGAGAAAACAAATAAGAAATAAAAACAAGAATGAAAAGTAGAAGAAATTCAAGTGGAGCGGAAATGAAAGTAAGTCCTTTACCGCGAAGGAGATGAGATATACATTTTCTATCAGATGAAGAGAGTTAGGAACAGTGCCAACGAAAACCTTATGAACTTTCAGTGAATATAATACCATAAAATCAAATGAATGAATATCCAAGGTGAAACTACTGTCTGCTAAACATCCGCTCTCTTTAAATCTCAATCATATTTCAACATATTATCACGAAACTGAGTTTTAAGTACGTCTACGTTTTCACTAAACAAAAAAAAACAAAACCAACCAACCAACCAAAAAAAAAAAAAAAAAAAAAAAAAAAAAAAAAAAAAAAAAAAAAAGAAGGAAAACAAGTAAAAAAACAAAACAAAGAAACGAAAAACAACATATCAGGAGGAAAAAAGCTGCAAACAAAGATTTTATTGTCAAAATATTTATTATTTCTGAGAGAAAAGGCCAATGTAATTTTTGATTATTTTCTTAAATTTTTGATCCATGCCCGCACGTTCCAAATTTATTGTTAAATGTCTTTTTTTTCTTTTTACCAACAGTCAGTCAGTCAGTTAAGTGCCATACGTGATACACGCTTGGGCGATCATGTCTCGAAAGAGACATGACTGACTGGGCAAAAGATTATCCCGCAGTAGGTTGCCATTGCTTTCTGCGGTAGACTGGTTGCCAACCAAGGCTATAGAACCCAATCTGTCCTGCTATTTAACCCATAACTGGAAGGAAGAGACGGATTAATACCTTTCCCAAGGGTATTTGCGCGTAAGTGAATACAATGGATTCAACTGGAATTCGAACTCGGCTCCCCGGTTGCTCGTTCCGAGCCGATATCCACTGTACCACAACGCACATGTAGTCGTAATTAATATTTACGATTTGTGTTTTAGCACCTTTTTGTGAGACTCACATTAATTTGGAAATTCTTGCAAAAATCAAATAATTCTAAGATTTTAATGAAACTTTCAGGATTTATTCTCAAATGGATTTTTTTTATAATCGTGTCGCCCCAAGCCTAAGCAAAGCATTTTACTGCCACAGTTAAGCAGGAGGTTACATAGGAGGATTGTTATGAGTAAGAGTGACAGGTTACAGGGTGTGTCAGGAAGAGGGTAAGAGGAGGATGAGAATACTGATGGGAGTGGAGTGGACGGAGAAAGAAGCATGAGAGAGAGGATGCAGGTTAGTGAGATAGGAGATGACTATTGACTTTACATTTAAATAGGCATATTTTTCATATCTATCTATCTATCTATCTATCTATCTATCTATCTATCTATCTATCTATCTATCTATTCTCATCATATCGCCCCAAGCAAGGAATTTTACTGCCACTGTTTTGCAGGGGATTACATAGGAGGAAAGTTATGAGAAAGAGTGACAGGTTACAGGGTGTGTCAGGAAGAGGGTAAGAGAATACTGATGAGAGTGGAGTGGACGAAGAAAGGAGCATGAGAGAGAGGATGCAGGTTAGTGAGATAGGAGATGACTATTGAATTTACATTTTAATTCTTGTAGATTGTAGCTGTCGGGGAAGCAAGGAAACGGAAGGGAATTCCACAGACGGGAAGCGCGAGAAAAGAAGCTGCTGGAGTAGAATTTGCGTTTACAATTTATTGGTTTCACAGTAAAATGGTTTGACCTAGTTGCTAATCTTGGGACTCGTGTAAATTCATAAATTATTTTTAAAATTATTATTTTTAGAAAAGCTTCGTTTAATTGTCTTTTACATCTGCTACTCCCACTTGTGCATTTTGGTGCAGTGGATATCGACTCGGAACGAGAAGTCGGGGAGCCGAGTTCGATTTCCAGTTGAATTCATTGCATTCATCTACGCACAAATACCCTTGGGAAAGGTATTAATTCGTCTCTTCCCTCCAGTCATGGGTTAAATTATAGGACAGATTGGGTTCTATAGCCTTGGCTGGCAACCAGTCAACCGCAGAAAGCAATTGCAACCTCCTGCAGGATAATCTTCTGCCCAGTCAGTCATGTCTCTTTCGAGACATGATCGCCCAAGCGTGTATCACGTATGGCACTTAACTGACTGACTGACTAGATTAGTGATAAATTATCATCATTCTAGAGTTGAAATTGCTAGATGTAACCGTAAGTTCTATGCTAACAGTTTCTTCTATCGCACTTTTCGCTTGTGGAACTCTTTTCCGGTTTCTTAATTCTCAGTCAACTTTGGTCTTCAAAAATTTAAATGCAATGTTCATCTTCATCTTTTGTCTTCTTTATTCTTGTCCTTTTACTCTCCTTTCTTCTTAATAGTATGTTTTTTCTCGTATATTCTAACACCCAGGAACCCCTTGCGTCTTAGTGTCTTTCTTGCTCTCTTGGGATTTAAATGATAAAAAAAAGAAAAGAAAAAAGAATATCCGTATACAAATAACAATTTTAGGCATTTTTAAACCATTGCTATATTTTCTCGTCTCATCAACTTAACGATGCGCCATTATAGACGAAAAACATAAATAACACGTCTATAAACACTCTTAAAAATCCAGTATTTAACTTACAGATAATTTTCCAAGTCATTTGGTGCATTAAAGGATTAATTAATTGCATTTTGTTAAAGTAATATTTACTTTTTACTAAAACACTGCGCCTCCTCGGCTTAACTCTCACAACAGACCTCAAGTGGCATGACTATATAGAATCTATAGCTAAATCCGTTGCTACGAAAGTTGGTTCTCTGTGTAGGGCCAGGAAGTTTTTTTTCCGCCTGAAACAATCCTGCACTTATATAAATCTACCATCCACCCGTGCATTGAATACTGCTGCCATATATGGTCGGATGCTCCTGCTATCCACCTGAGTGTCCTTGACAAACGCCAACAGAGAATCTGTATATGATAGATCCCGACTTGACAGCTCAGATACAGTCACTTTCTAACCGGCGCAATGTGGCTTCCCTGTGTCTCTTCTACAAATACTTTTACGGCTTCTGCTCCGATGCACTTAACTAACTGGTTCCCGCTATATACGAATTTACTCGAGCCACAAGATTAGCAATCTGACCACTTCCCAAACTACTCAAGCCACTTCCCGCCTGTGGAATTCCTTTCCATTTACTTGCTTTCCCGACAGCTACAATCTCCAAGAATATAAATGTAAAGTCAATAGTCATCTTCTATCTCACTAACCTGCATCCTCTCTCTCTCATGCTCCTTTCTCCGTCCACTCCACTCTCATCAGTATTCTCATCCTACTCTTATCCACTTCCTGACACCCCCTATAACCTGTCATTCTTTTTCATAACTTTCCTCCTATGTAACCCCCTTGCAAAACAGTGGTAGTAAAATGACTTGCTTGCGGCGATATGATTGTATATATATATATATATATATATATATATATATATATATATATATAAAAATCTATTAAAATAACCTTTATTTACATACGTTAGCCTGTGAGCGCAAAAGTCAAAAATATTTAATCCCACCCTCACCTAACAAGTGCGCGGTTATTTTTTCTGTCAACATATGAAGCGTTTATTTAAAAAAAATGTTGTCCCACCCCAAATATGTGTGTGGGTGTGTGACTGTCTGTGCTTGTGGTTTTATGCCAATGTTGACAGCATTTTTTCATTCATACTAATTCATAGCATTCCATCATCGAAACGTCTATTATTCTTTGATTTTACTAATGTTCACCTAATACAAGACCAAAGAGCCACTCAAGGTAAAGGGTCACTGTATGGAGTCGTATTAGCGTAAAACATGGTACGTTGTGAAGCTAAATAAGAAAGACAGTGGGTAACTCTAGACGTGAAATGATAAAAATTGAATTAGAGAAAACCTTTTTAGAGTTCAGTCGAAGACGTTAAAAGTAATAGTGTTGAAGTAGATTTTAGAAGGAACCGGAAACCCAATCTTAAAAAAAAAAAAACAAGGGATACAATTCTACCGTTCAAAAGACCGGGAAGGAGTATAAACCGGGCGATAGGTGAACCCATTTACTAATATTGGGAGGGAAAAAGATAATAATCATGAGTGAATAAAACTTCAGTGTTTAGGCGGAGATGTTAGAAATATAGTGTTGAAGTAGATTTTAGAAGGAACCGGAAACCCAATCTTAAAATAGAAACAAGGGATAAACTTCTACAGTTCAAAAGACTGAGGAGGAGTATGAACCGGGCGAAACTTCTTACTAATATTGGGAGAGGGGAAAAGATAATAATCATTAGTGAATAAAACTTCAGTGTTTATCATTAGTGAATAAAACTTCAGCGTTTAGGCGGAGACGTTAGAAATATAGCGTTGAAGTAGATTTTAGAAGGAACCGGAAACCCAATCTTAAAATAGAAACAAGGGATAAACTTCTACAGTTCAAAAGACTGAGGAGGAGTATGAACCGGGCGAAACTTCTTACTAATATTGGGAGAGGGGAAAAGATAATAATCATTAGTGAATAAAACTTCAGTGTTTATCATTAGTGAATAAAACTTCAGTGTTTAGGCGGAGATGTTAGAAATATAGTGTTGAAGTAGATTTTAGAAGGAACCGGAAACCCAACCCTAAACAGGAAACAAGAAATAAACTTCTACTCCTGTCCTAAAGACCTGGGAGGAGTGTGAACCGGTCAATAGGCGAATTCATCTACTATTTTTAGGAGAGGAAAAATGTTTAGGTGAAGATGGTAGAGGTATAGTGTTGATTTTATGATATTTCAATTCAGATTGGATTTTTTAAAGTCGAATATTTGTATGGGGCACCCAGTGAGTATTAGACTCGCTAAACAGACAGACGTAGTTACATAGATAAATAGATAGATATAAACAGACTTCCGTTTACTTGATTGTTTTTATGACATACCAACACTTGTTAGGTTGTTTAATATCGACTATTTGTATAGGAACCTAGTGACAATTAAACTCACTAGACAGTAGACAGATAGATAGAGAGACAGACAGAGATGAACAGATTTATGTTATTTTGATTGTTTTCATGACACTCAAACCTTTGTTGGGTTATTTAATGTCGAATATTTGTATGAGACACCCTGTGAGGATTAAACACACTAGACAGTAGATAGATATAGAGAGGGCGAAGCACTCAGTTGGGATTGAACTCAATACCCAGTAACAATTGTGAACCATCGGTCGACATTCTTTTTCATAGAACGAAAACATTGATAACCTGAAGCTAGAATGTCTAAGGGATTCACCGAATTCACAAGACATTCGATCATATAATCTTCCCTCATAAGCGATCATGACCCTCTATAGATTCCTTTTCTTTATTTTCTGCGAATTGCTATGTCTGCATGGGAAATAGAGTGGAGTGATTTTTCGTTGTTTTCTCTAAGGTTTTGAAATTAGACTAGTCGCTGGAGCGGAATGAGACTACCACCACCTTTAAATTTGTTGTTTTTCGTTGTTTTAAAACTTTTTTCAATGCAGTCTTATCGATTATACCCTAAACTTTCCGATTGAAAAGAAATTTGGAAAAAATTCAATATTTAAACAATTTTAAGGGGGGCTCAGTTTTTCATACAACGTTATAGTAAATCGAGCCTCCATTTTCGAACCACTCGCAGGTACGACGTTACCACCACCTGTAAATTTGATGATTATCAATTTCTTTTGACTTTTTTCAGTGCAATCTTATCGATTAAATCCTAAATTTTCCGATTGTCAAAAAAGAATTTGTCAAAATTTCAATATTTAAACAATTTTAGGGGGTGGGGCTCAGTTTTTCACGCAACCTTATTGTAAATCGATCCTGTGTAATTAACTTTTTTGCTTGCGCATATTCAACAACTGAATCTTTTGCGAAATTTTTGAATAAAGCCATTCTTGGAGTTTCCGAGGAAGATGCCATCGTAAAAACTAAAGAAAACTTGAAAAAGACAAAAACAAGAGCAACAATTCGTCACCCCCCCCCCGCAAAAAAATAACAAAACAAAGCGACCCCAACGCAAGTGGTTCCAAATTGGAGGGTCGATTTACTATAATGTTGTATGAGAAATTGAGCCCCTCCTAAAATTGTTTAAATATTGAAATTTTTCCAAATTTTTTTTTGATAATCGGAAACTTTATGTAATAATCAATAAGACTGCACTGAAAAAAGTAAAAAAAAAAGTGGTGCATTGAATACTGTTGCCATATCTGATCTGCTTTTACTATTCATTTCCATAGCTACATTTTGAAAAACAATTTTTGAATTTTGGTTCAGTTGAAAAAAGTTACATCAAAATATGTGAGATTTGAAAAAGGAGACTAACTATATAAGTACATAAGTGAGTGACTAACGTTTTTAATAGTAAATCTTATTCTTTATCAGTTTTTTTTTTGTTTAATATCTTTGCATGCGGTTTTCAACATTTTAATTCTGATGATATCTTTTATGATTTTTGTCAATCAAACTTTGCTTATCTCTTATTCTTTTAAAAGAATTATCAGAATTAATTATAAATAATCAATTTCTTACTAAAATATTGCAACTAAAACCAAATTTGAATTATTTTTTGCTGCAATATTTTAAATTAGAAATGTCTTATTTTTACTTCACTTGAATATCTTGCCCTGTTCTTTTCCAGGTTTAATATAATTTTAAGTATATTACTTTTCATGTGCGCATTTTACCATGTAATCTATATATATAAAAGTCAATCTGTGAGTCTGTGTGTGACTGTTCCCTATGCACGCCTACATTTTTTAAGCTACGCCTTTCAAACTTTCTAGGGACATATACACTCCTGATCAAAAATTTAAGACCACTTAAAAAATTTTAAAACGAATTTTTTTTTTTTTTTATAGATAGATGTGTGGAAATTAACTGTGAAATTAAATGTTTATATATTTTACTCTATTTATACTGATCGTCAATCGTGGTCGAGAAGTCTAAGCCGCGCCAGATCACATGGTGGCTTCCCCTATGGGGATAGGGGTCGCAGGTTCAAATCCTGCGGAATGACTCACATTCTCGTAAAAAGATTTATTGCAAATAATCTGGCCAGTAAATGTAAATATTAATACTGTTTGATTAAAATCAGAATATCGACTTAAATACGAGTATCGATAAAAATAATGTTCAAACAAATCATTTCAAATTGTCGGTTGTTTATAACCAAGTTTCGTTAATCTTCGTTGATTTCCGTAACATGTTTACATTTGTTGACATAACAATACACTTCAGAGCAGAGATGTTTATTACGAGGGATTCGAACATTGTGTTATTGGCTTAATTTGATTTCGTTTGGACCGATCGTCATTCGTGGTCGAGAGGTCTAAGACGCGCCAGATCACATGTTAGCTTCCCTTATGTAGATAGGTGTCGCAGGTTCGAATCTTGCCAAATTTTTGTAATAAACATTTATCGAAAATAATCAGGCCGGTAGAAATAAATATATAATACTGTTTGATTATAAACAGAATATCTACTTAAATACGAGTATCGATCAAACATTATGTTAAAACAAATCGTTTAATATATATATATATATATACACTCCTGATCAAAAATTTAAGACCACTTAAAAATCTTTCAAAAGAATTTTTTTTTTTTTTTTATGGATAGATTTTAAACTCCTCCCAATTAAGGTTACCAATACTACAATCTAAAAGGTTATGGAAACAAAAAGCTACATTCCAAATATTCTACTACCCGATTTTTTCGATTATCGATTTTCGATATTTATCGGGGGTACCTCGACACGAAATCTAGCTAAGAACACTCGCAGACGCTTATAGTACAACTGTGTAAATTTTTAAGAAAATCGGTTCATCCGTTTTAGAGTCTATAGGTAACGGACACAGACACACACACAGACACACACAGAGAGACAAAGTTCCATTTATAAATAAGTTTATATATATATATATATATATATATATTGGAGTAGATAGACTAAACTATCGCCCGCTTTATACTCCACCCACATCTATTGAACAGGTGAAGAGGCTCATCCCTTGTTCCCTGTTTAGGATGTGGTTTCCGGCTTTCTCTTTTCCAATCCTTTCGTTCTTTTCTTTTTCATTTTTTTCTTTCTTCAATTGGAGTAGATAGACTAAACTATCGCCCGGTTCACACTCCACCCACGTCTATTGAACAGGTGAAGAGTCTCATCCCTTGTTCCCTGTTTAGGATGTGGTTTCCGGCTTTCTTTCTTTCTTACGTAGCCCCCTGCACATCAGTGGCGATACCGCCTTGCTCGGGGTGATATGATTTTTAAAAAAAATTAGCTAAGTATGCAGATTTATAAACGGGCTAAATTTAAAAACCATCGGAGAACCACTAATACTTTGCTCACGAAATTTTAATATTTTTTTTACACAAAGAATTTAATCTTTTAGACTAATTTCTAAAAATGCCTGTATATATACTGTAATAACCCAAGCCACCTATTTGTTTTTTACGGTTTATCAATCCCTTTAATGGCTATTTTAAACCAAAACATATATTGGACTGGAAGAATAATTCTTTTTCACGAGTGGAAATATTTTCTGGAGAATAAAACTGATTTTTCCCAGATAGAAGTCCTACTATTTATCCCAAATCTTGGAGACGATATGAATTCATACTTTTCATTTTTGTTTACTCATGAATGAATGTAACGAAATCGATCGGAATTCGAACCCGGCTCCCTGATATAGCATTTCAAGCTTTATCCATTGCACTACCCGAACTTTCTCATAGGAAGAGGAAACTCCTACTAAAAATCTACTACTCTCGTGACTTATCCTCATTGTTTCACTTTGATAGAGCATGATAAATCAGGGTAGAAAATGTTTGGTCTAAAAGGGCGTTTTCGCTCCACCCCCGCAATGAAATATGACGAATTCAGACTTTTCCCGCGTTCATGAATCAGACTATTTAGATGTACTGTTAAACAAATAAATTAGAAATATGTCAGAGTTAATCCATTTCGTAATGAATTTCGTAAAAGTTCGTAAATTGTCTTTGTTTACATTCAGTCAATTAAGTGCCATACGTGATACACGATTGGGCGATCATGTCGCGAAAGACTAGGCAGAAGATTATCTCGCAGTAGGTTGCCATTGCTTTCTGCAATGGTTGTCAGCCAAAGCTATAGAACCCAATCTGTTCTGTTATTTAACCCATAACTGGAGGGAAGTGACGGATTAATACCTTTCACAAGGGTATTTGCGTGTAGGTGAATGCAAGGAATTCAACTGGAATTCGAACCCGGCTCTCTGATTTCTCGTTCCGAGCCGATATCCACTGCACCACAACGCACATCCACTAGTTTACATTAGGAAACGAAAATAGAGCAGATATGAATATTCCTAAAAATTGGGAAAATGTTTGTTTAAAAGCACTATTCGGGTTTTGTTTGATCATTATTCCTGATTAGTCGAGGGGACACATCAGATCTAACGACGGTATTTTCCTATGAGACGCAGGTTCGAATCCTGCCGGAGGATACATATTTTCCTAAAAAGATATCCCGATTATTGTGGCCAGTAGATGTAATTAAATATACTGTTTGATGATATAAAAAAGAACGAAAAAAAAAAACATCTACTAAAATCCGAGCGTCCATTAAAAATAATTTTTAAACAAATCAATTAAAAATATGTCGGGGTTAATCCATTTCGTAAAATTTCGTGTGTATATATATATATATATAGACAGATCTATTTCGTTGTATCACAGTTCATCAGTACGATTAGTCATCCGATTGCTTCTAGCCAGGATTGAAACCGGACCGAATTAACATCAGCCAGAGATATTACTTCTGAGCTATGAGCGCTCGATAGGGGAAGGGTGGCTTTCAGCGTGTTATATACGATGTAAACATACGCCAGCTGAGAGTGTTCTAATTTATTTCTGAATTAGAACACTGAATGAACGATATATATATATATATATATATATATATATATATACACACGGGTGAATACAGAACGAAAAAATTTTTTTACAACGTCCAAAATATTAATTTAAAACAGTGCTCGATATATAATATATAGAGCTGTGAATATTTATTATAAAATATATATTAGAACATGTAGAGAATTTTATTTTATTTTTTATATGTATATCCACTACAAACAGTACATTTGATGAGACATTGTAGTTTCAATGTCGAAACAAATGTACTATTTGTAGTGGATATAATATATATATATATATATATTCGACACCTTTGAATTTTGAAAATTTTCTCTAATTTATATATATATATATAAAGGTGTCGGATGCACATTTCGACATGGGATCTCTAACAGAGATTCCACGTCACGTCAGCGACATTGTTTTGTTCCAAATGGCGAAGGCCCTGGGGTAAAGGGGGAAGGGGTAAGGTTAACAACGGTCAAGAATTGAGAGTTCCCTTAAGTCAAAGAAGTGGGATTTTTTTGAGCTGGTAGTGGCGGAGATTGCAGGGTATATATATATATATATATATATATATATATATATATATATATATATATAAAGCAAAAACGTTATTTTATGGTTAATCATTATTTCATGGTGAATCGGAAATAACGTACCTGCCTTAATTTTCCTTATATTTGCTCTATACGTATTTATATGCATATATGTTTAGAGCTCTCTTAGGGACTTATCCTACCATTGTATGTATAGGATACTACTTTGGATTCTTCTTGGTCCACACTGCATGCTGATATATATATTACTGTTTTTCTAAACGATAACTTTATTTTTTATCAGTTATTGTAAATAGCCTGAAGAATTTTTTAAAATCAGTTAAAAATCAGTTATTGAAAATCTCCTGAAGCTATCGAAAGGTTGAAACCTAGGTTGCGGAAATAACTCATTTCTAAATGAAAAATATTCAAAAGTACTACTCTGTAACTGTATTGAACACTTTTTAATATAACTGTTTACTGATCTAATCTAATTATTACCAAAACTGACTATATATATATATATATGTGTGTGTGTGTGTGTGTGTGTGTGTGTGTGTGTGTGTGTGTGTGTGTGTGTGTGAAAAATATATATATATATATATATTCAAATAAAACCATGAATATTACATATGTTGTATGACCATTTCAGCGAGGAAAGCTCGCTTCTTCAGCAACAAATTTTTTATTATGCAAATAAGTGATACACGCTTATATCTTTTTTGGATTCATGACTGACCAGACAGAAGTCGCAGAAAGTTGGCTTTTCTTTTTGCGGTAGTCTGGTTAACAACCAAGGATCCAGTCTTTCCTGTTATTTAATCCATAACTGGGAGAAGAAAAGATGGATTCAAACATTTCAAAACATTTCAAAACGGTATTTAAGTGAATATAAGAACGTCGAATACGGCTCTCCGATTTCTCATTCTAACCCGATATCCATTACACCCCAATCATGCATGAATATATTGTTTAGCTTAAATGTTTTAATTCTAACCTGTATCATCCTAGAGTTGCTCTTCATCTCACCCTGACAATCTAACGTCTCAATAAATATATAAAATCGATCGGCCTAAACTAATTCGGAATGGTAAAAAGCCGTAAATGGATAAAAAACGCTAGACACGGTTTAGATTCAAAGACGTAGACATAGGCCCGGTTTCGACTGGAATCAAAAAAGGGAAACACTGATCTATTATACACTAGAGTCAATAAGATCGGCTTAGATCAGGAGTGTGAAAAGGTAGATATAGATCCGGTTCACAGTAAGACACAGAAAAAAAGTTAAAAAAGGTAGATAATAGTCCCATATACACTAAAACCAACGAGAGACATTAAACTGTTGGATAAAGGACGTTTTCACCTACAACACACTCTTTTTTTTACATAGCCATCATCATTGGTCATGCTCAAAAAATAATGCCCAAATTTTTTTTTCATACAATTTCCGACAGATAGAGCGGGCGCATTGACTTTTGTAAAGAGCAACACTATTGTTCTATACATTCTCCATCATTGTCAATGCATTTTAAGGCATTCTTTATTTCATGGGCTGAAGTTGTTTGTACGCCGCACATTGCTTTCGTCAAAGCGAAAACGCACTTTCATCCTTTAACTATGCTCCTATCCATTGTTTGGTCTCTGTACCAGAAGTTGTTGACGAATCTCATTTTATCATATACACTTTCATGGTAAAGGTTATTTCGTTACACTGTCGTTTAGGTGTTTGAGTTTGCGTTTGAATTTTGTTTCACGGCATATCAACACCTCTGTGGGTTATTTAATGCCAAAAAAAGATAGGGTTTTAAGGTATTTTTTTAATATTCGATTATAGTGAGAAGGTTGATTTAGTAAGATTTTACTGAATTTTTTTTTTATTCTCGTTTATTTTAGAAAATTGAAAATGCCTTCTAGTTTTGTATTAAAAAATGTTTTGCTAAGAATTTTTTTTTCCTTCAAAATTGTGTTATGGTAATAATTTTTAAAATTATATTGTTGGTAATATTCTTCCTTCAAAAATGTATATTTTTCAATATATAGTCTAGTTTTATGTATTTATTTCTATAAAAGTGTATTTTTATACTTTCATAGTGTTTTGACCTGTTTGGGGGTTAACTATTTGGCTTCAGCTGGGACCCTAACAGGTGCTACCACTCCGGGTCAAGGTGGACCTGGGAACAAAAGCAATTAAAAGGTGGTTCCATGCTCCTCACAACCTCTAAATCAGAGGCCTTGCTGCCGGATGCAGTTTACCGTCATGCCCAGGAACTCGTTCAGGTGTCGCACGTAATGAGAAGCTTATGAGTTAATGACTGGGATGTTCATCGTCTACTTCTAGATTCCTAATATCCACCTAATATTTGTCATGCACTAAGATAATAATATAGGAAGCATTACTTTCAGAACAACCCTCTTTGTTTTCTTTTTTTTTTTTTAGGTGGTAGCAGATGAAAAAGGAGTTGAGGAAACTACTGTGAAGTGAACACAACAAGCCAGGGTTTCTGCTAACATATTCCTCGCTGCTAACTGTTATGATAACCCCATATAAAATTGGATAAACCCGAGTCAAATAATATATGCAAACCGTGACAGTGAATGCAGGACAATATCATCAAAAATGAAGGAAAAACTTGAAGCAACTGAAATATGGTTCTACAGAAGCATACTGGATATAAAGTGGGGGATCAGTTCCGTATTACAATCAATATATAAACTGATCCCTCACTTTGTGGTCAAAGCAGTTTCTGTACATTTATATTCCTGAGATTCAAAAAAACAAGGATGCATTCCAGGAGCTGAGAAAACTATTAAGAAACAGGAAAATTTTGCTAGAAACTAGGAAGAGAGTACTGGATTGCTATGTGATGTCAGTTCTTCAATATGGCAGTGAATGTTGGACAATATCATCAAAGATGCATTAAGAACTTGAAGCAGCTGAAATGTGGTTCAACAGAAGGTTGCTGCGGATATCGTGGACCGAGCTTGTGAGCAATGAAGAGGTTTTGGAAATGATGGAAACGAAAAGAAAATTAATACTGAGCATCGGGAAGAGACAGCTGATTCCTGGGACATGCAATGA
>JBBBDQ010000599.1:402500-445000 GCA_037127315.1 Ascarosepion bandense
CAAAAATTCGAACTCGGCTTTCCGATTTCTCGTTCCGAGCCGATATCTACTGCACCACAAAAGCACATTTAAGTGTATATTGTTAAATAAATAAAACAGCGAATGTCTATTGTGTTTAATCCTAAGCCGTTCTAAAGATTGTATTTTAACTTTCATTTCTGCTAAAAATAAATACAAAAATCGTCCATTTTGATATATTTTTATTACACTGGTCCTTGATATGAGCTTTCGGCTCACATGAGCCATCTTCAGAGTGGTTGTATGGACATTAACACAAAGATCAGTCAGTCAGTTAAGTGCCATACGTGATACACGCTTGGTCGATCATGTCTCGAAAGAGAAATGACTGACTGGGCAGAAGATTATCCCGCAGTAGTTTGCCATTGCTTTCTGCGGTAGACTGGTTGCCGACCAAGGCTATAGAACCCAATCTGTCCTGTTATTTAACCCATAACTGGAAGGAAGAGACGGATCCAAGGGTATTTGCGCGTAAGTGAAGTCAATGAATTCAGCTGGAATTCGAACTCGGCTCACCGATTTCTCGTTCCGAGCTGCAACCCAATGCACCACAACGCACATTTTTACCCTTCTCCCCCACTTGAGAGAGATGTAACACAACGTCTTTTTTAACGTGGGGAACCTGAGCGCGTACACCCAGGTACTGGTCAAACATTACCTATCCACCGCGGTGGACAGGTTCAAAACCGGTCATAACTGGTCTTAATTTGTCTTAGGTGTGCTTAGCCCGGCTAGGACACTTAACTGACTGAACACAAAGATATTCGCCTTTAAAGATGATATTCTCTTATGTTGACTTGAAAGATTTCTATTTAACGATAACAGTCACGGAATAGCAGATACAGATCGTAAATTAGTGATGTGGTTCCATGAGGTCAGACCACGTGAGAGATCGAAATATTAACAACAGCATCGTTGTCTAGATGTTTAATCATATCGCCCCAGGCAAGGCATTTTACTGCCACTGTTGTGCAGGGGGTTACATAGGAGGAAAGTTATGAGGAAGAGTGATAGGTTATAGTGGGGTGTCAGGAAGTGGGGAAGAGAAAGATAAGAATACTGGTGAGAGTGGAGTGGACGGAGAAAGGAGCATGAGAGAAGGATGATTGTGGGCATAAAGTGAGGGATCAGTTTATATATTGATTGTCATGTAGAATCAATACCCCACTTTATAATCACATTATTATAGTATAGAAATTGTCTTTTTTATCATATCGCACCAAGCAAGGCATTTTACTGCCACTGTTGTGCAGGGGGTTACATAGGAGGAAAGTTATGAGGAAGAGTGATAGGTTATAGGGGGGTGTCAGGAAGTGGGGAAGAGAAAGATAAGAATACTGGTGAGAGTGGAGTGGACGGAGAAAGGAGCATGAGAGAAGGATGATTGTGGGCATAAAGTGAGGGATCAGTTTATATATTGATTGTCATGTAGAATCGATACCCCACTTTATATCCACATTATTATAGTATAGAAATTGTCTTTTTTTATCATATCGTCCCAAGCAAAGCATTTTACTGCCACTGTTGTGCAGGGGGTTACATAGGAGGAAAGTTATGAGGAAGAGTGATAGGTTATAGGGGGGTGTCAGGATGTGGGGAAGAGAAAGATAAGAATACTGCTGAGAGTGCAGTGGACGGAGAAAGAAGCATGAGAGAGAGAGAGAGAGAGAGAGAGAGAGAGAGGATGCAAGTCAGTAAGATGAGAGATGACTATTGACTTTACATTTAAATTCTTGAAGATTGTAGCTGTTGAGGAGCAAGCAAACTGAGGGGAATTCCACAGGCGGGAAGTGTAAGCTGCTGGAGTAGAATTTGCATTTACATTTTACTGGCTTCACAGTAAAAGGGTGGGATCTAGTTGCTAATCTTGTGGCTCGAGTAAATTCATATATAGGGGGCACCAGTGAGCTAAGTTCATCGAAGCAGAAGCCGTGAAAGTATTTGTAGAAGAGACAAAGGGAAGCCACAATGCACAGGTGAGAAAATGATCGAGGTGAGAGTAAACCGTAGTGTCGTTAGCGTATATACCTACTTGGAATCTTATTAAATCGGGGAGATTGTTCATGTAGATCAGGAAAAGCGTAGGACCTAGAACAGAGCCTTGGAGAACACCCGCGTTCGTGTGATAGTATTGGGAGGCATGTCCGTTCAATACTACCTTCATTGTGCGATTTGAAAGAAATGACTGGATTAGGCCGAACAATTGTCCAGTTATACCATAGCCCCGCAGCTTGCATAAAAGGCCAGCTTGTCAACCACTTTGGAGAAGTCTATGGGAACAGTTTGGGCTTTGCCGTTCTTGTCGACAGCCTGGTGCATATACTCAGTGCTGGTCATGAGCATATCAGCAGTAAACCTGGTGAAGCGGAAACCATACTGTTTGTCGGAGAAGAGTCGGCGGGCTGTGAGATGTCGTACCACCTCGGCGGTGATGATGGCTTCGAACACTTTGTCAAAAATCGGTAGGAGGCTGATAGAGTGACAATTCGTGGGGTCAGAGAGTTCACCAGTATTTTCATATATTGAAACTACGGAGGAGAACTTCCAGAAGACAGGAAAGCAAGAAGCAGAGAGGCAGTAATTGTAGAGTTTGGAGAGAACAGAGAAGAGTTCAGGGGAGCATCTTTTCAGGAAAATGATTGGAATTCCGTCATCACTGCTCGCTTTATGGGGGGTCAAGCTTTGTAGAGCCCACCGAATGGTTAATGTGTATGTCAGTCGGTTGGGCTTCGGTTTGGAGTGGGAAGTCGGGTACAGATACTCCAGACGAGTCCACTGTCGAGATGGTGGAGAATTTGCGAGCAAAGCACTCAGCCTTGTCTATTGAAGAGGTGAGGACCTCCAATTCTTTGATTAGAACAACAGCTTATCTTCTTTAAGTAACCTTTTGGCCTCATTGCGAGCAGAGGCAAAGAGGCGCCTGTTATGGTCTGACGAGTGGCTCCGATAAAGCCGGAAAAAGTGATTTCGATGGGGATGAGTGGGGTTTAAGTCTCAACTTCCTGGCGATCATTGTCTTCCACGTCTCCCTATTCCTGGTGGCTTTGAGCACTTTCTCCTGTAACACCACACAATTAGAGTAGATAGACTAAACTATCGCCCGGTTTGACATTCCACCCACGTCTACTGAACAGGTGTAGAGGCTCATCCCTTGTTTACTTGTTTAGGATGTGGTTTCCGGCTTTCTCATTTCCAATCTTTTCACTCTTACGTAGCCCCCTGAACATCAGTGGCGTTACCGCCTTGCTCGGGGTGATATGATTAAAAAAAAACCGTTTTTACTGCACTCAACCACCAAACCTGGGGGACCGGTGGACCATTCTTGGTCCTTACGTTTACAGCAGCTGGTATTCCCAAATGGTCACCCATTTAAATACTGATCAGGCTCAATGTTGCTTAACTTCGGTGAGCGGAGGGGGAACCGGTGTATTCAGCACGATATAACCGTAGACAAGGACATTATAGTCTGGAGAAATTTTTTTTTTTCGATTACTAATGAAATTTTAACAAAATTATTTTCATTTTTTACTATAATGATTTATAAAATTTCAAAAAAAATGTATATTTAAATGATTTGTTGCGGTTAGATTTTTTAGTTAAGAATGGATCATTATATTGCCTATCGAAAATTGAAAAATTAATGCAAATCGTTTGGCCTTCATATTTTTAAATAATTTAAATTTTTGTGTGTATTTGAAGTTTTTTTTTTGTATGGTAATTTCTATGTGCAAATTAATAGGTCAGAGTTTTCTCCCTTAGCCGAAAAAAATTTGTACACTTATAAACGCCATACACTTATATCTCTAATCAAGAACCTCTCAATATGTTCTTGATATACAGCGGACAGATCAAAAAGTTCAAATCTGTGTGTAAGAAATAGTTTTATTCTAAATTTCAAGCTATAAATAAGTATTATTTGTGCAAATTAGATTAATTTCACCTAAAATTTGCTAATTTTCTAAAAATAATTTATCACAAATTTATATTTTATTTTTGCAAGATTTTTAAAACGGAAAATTAGCTTTTGTTTACAAATGTGTCAATCGCTCACAAATGGCGGTAAAATTCAAAAATTGAAAAAAAAATCAAAAACTTTTATAATCCAATCAATATAATTTCTGTTTGAAATAAACCAGAGTATTTTACTTACTGGAAATAGTAAATTTAATAATTTAGCTTTCAATTAAAACCAAAATAAAAGTTTCAAGAAAACTTTTTATTTTTAAAAATTCAATTTAAAAGTTAAGTATAAAAAAATGAGTGGAGGTACCTACTTAAAATCAAACGAAAATTTTACTTCATAACTGTCAGTTAGGCGTCACTTCTCCTCCACTCGCAGCTGTATTCCAGGACAAACATTTCTGGGGCATGAGCTGGCATTTGTGACCCCTGGCTAGACAAAACAAATACCTCCAAATCCAAAGTATTGAACCGTTTGACATTTCAACAAAATCAATGCCTCCAAATTTTAAACATCTGCGTTACTAAGCGTAAATACACTTTGCGTCAAAAAATGACGCTGTTAAAAAAATATCGTACCAACAAATATTTAACATGGTTTCATCATGTTTGTAATTATTATGCATTTGATTACTGTCATGGATCCTTACCTGTAACTCCAGAATGAACTCTTCCGAACATTATATATACTACGCCTCCGAGAGAGAGAGAGAGAGAGAGAGAGAGAGAGAGAGAGAGAGAGAGAGAGAGAGTCGAGTTAGTAGTAGTTAACTCCAAACCAGACTGACAGTCATACTAACACCTTCCACATTTTGTATTGTTATTTCTTGTTAATATATATTTGTTATTTCTACCCTTGTGGTCGTGTTGTGCTTTTCGGACCTTAACCTGGTCCAAAACAGTTACAATAATATAAGTTAATAATGCTATTTTCATTTTAACGTACATTATTATTAATAAGAATATCAGTTTTGCTAGAGGTATTATTTAGCTTATTGAAATACATTTTAATTTGTTTAATTTATAGAATATTGCTTTGGAAGAAGGTACTTGTGTGCGATGGATTAATTTTGTTATAACAGCTAACTTATATCATTCAAGACATTCACTATTATAATTAAGAAGACACGAGTTCATGCTAGATGGTATTTTATATAAAGAAATAGTAAATTTATGGGTGCTGGAATCTATAAAAACATAATGGAATGAAATTTTATTATTAATATTAAGTTCTAATGTACATTTAAGGACCGGGTGACTTTCAAATGATTATGCTGTTAATATTTATATCTCACAGTTGGTATGGCGTCATAGAACGGCGTCACTAATTTATGACCTGGATCTGCTATTCTGAGACTATTATCGTCTCATAGCAATATTTTATGTCAACATAACAGAATATCATTTTGATGGTGAACATCTTTGTGTTCATATCTATACAACCACTCTGAAGATGGCTCATGTGAGCCGAAAGCTTAGATCAAGAACATACATAACAAAAAATATCCAAATGTTGTACCAGTTTTTGTCTTTATTTTCACCAGAAATTAAAACTAAGATACGATGGTTAGAACGACCCATGATTAAACATAAGAGACATTCATTGTCTTTTATATTTAAAATATATGCTTAAATGTATGTATGTATACACCTATCTATTTCAGGCTGTTCATCTCTCTCCTCACGTCTCTCTCTCCCTCTCACTCTCACTCTCTCTCTCTCTCTCTCTCACTCTCTATCTAACTTTTGATAGATTAAAGATATAATATCTATAACGTAAATGCTTTGAAAATAAGTGAAAATAAGAGAGGTGTTATTAACTGAAAAGGCTTCTTTGCATCTCACAATCTATCTTTATATATATATATATATATATATATATATATATATATATATATAACCTTTCTGTTGGACCTAAATTGAGATATTTGTTTAATCGGAACAAAATTTTTTATTTTTATAAGTTTCTTTGGATAAGGTCACCAGTTCGAGTTATCTGGTCATATTTAACCTTGGTTAAATCAGGCAACGTTGTGATGCTTTATCTGTTAAATGACAAATGACATTTGTCAGAAGGTCACAAACATTCTCTTCTGATTGGCTACTTGATTTCATTCTTGCTGTTGGAGAACGAGGTGTCGTTTTCAGACGGGGTTATTCCCTGCCTCTGGTTTTATTTTATGTCCTTTTATAGAAGGTCTTTTTTCTTTTTTTGCAAGTGACACAGAATGTATTTATTATTTGAGCTGAAATTCTATCTATCTATCTATCTATCTATCTATCTATCTATCTATCTATCTATCTATCTAGCTATCTATCTAGCTATCTATCTATCTATCTCAGTCTGTTCTTATCTATCTATCTATCTATCTATCTATCTATCTATATCTGATCATATCTATCTATCTATCTATCTATCTATCTATCTATCTATCTATTTCAGTCTGTTCTTATCTATCTATCTATCTATCTATCTATCTCAGCCTGTTCCTATCTATCTATCTATCTATCTATCTATCTATCTATCTATCTATCTATCTATCTATCTCCAGCCTTGTGCAAATCAACTGAAACAAAACTGACAATGTCTTCCTATGATCTTACGGACTTACCTTGATCGTTGTCTCTTGGCGTTTTTTTTTCTCTTCCGACCGCATTTTCCTTTATGCTTTGGACTGACGCATCCAGTTTGTTTCTTCACGTTGATGACACGACTGTCAGTTGAAAGGCTGGCATCAGCAATATCTACGATCTCTCTGTAAAGCTTGCCAGTGTGTTCGTGCAAAGTTACAATTTTTGTACGCTTACTTGGTGTAACGTTCATCCGAGACAATCGTTGTAGGACAACTAATCGACAGTCAAGAAAATCGTGTCTGGGCGTGATAAAAATCTGATGCAATCACAGACGACAATATTTTTCAAATTTCATTGCACTCCTCGAAAATAAATTCATATCACTGTACACCACTGCAATTGACCTAAACTGGTGAAAAAATAAAAATCGATGTGACACCCTGTGACACCAGTGGATCTAAAATTGATCATGTGGTGAAGAAAGGAAACAAAAGAAGTTGATTAAATTGATTTTTACAAGATTGTATCTATCGAGCCGGGTAGCTAATAATTTCTTTCATCTTCATTTCTTATTAGATGAAGCATTGTCAGCCATTATTATTAATTTTTCACTAGGATTTACTTTCATCTTCATTTCTTATTAGATGAAGCATTGTCAGCCATTATTATTAATTTTTGACTAGGATTTACTTTCATCTTCATTTCTTATTAGATGAAGCATTGTCAGCCATTATTATTAATTTTTCACTAGGATTTACTTTCATCTTCATTTCTTATTAGATGAAGCATTGTCAGCCATTATTATTAATTTTTGACTAGGATTTACTTTCATCTTCATTTCTTATTAGATGAAGCATTGTCAGCCATTATTATTAATTTTTGACTAGGATTTACTTTCATCTTCATTTCTTATTAGATGAAGCATTGTCAGCCATTATTATTAATTTTTCACTAGGATTTACTTTCATCTTCATTTCTTATTAGATGAAGCATTGTCAGCCATTATTATTAATTTTTCACTAGGATTTACTTTCATCTTCATTTCTTATTAGATGAAGCATTGTCAGCCATTATTATTAATTTTTGACTAGGATTTACTTTCATCTTCATTTCTTATTAGATGAAGCATTGTCAGCCATTATTATTAATTTTTCACTAGGATTTACTTTCATCTTCATTTCTTATTAGATGAAGCATTGTCAGCCATTATTATTAATTTTTCACTAGTCTTTACTTTCATCTTCATTTCTTATTAGATGAAGCATTGTCAGCCATTATTATTAATTTTTGACTACTAGGATTTTCATCTTCATTTCTTATTAGATGAAGCATTGTCATCCATTATTATTAATTTTTCACTAGGATTTACTTTCATCTTCATTTCTTATTAGATGAAGCATTGTCAGCCATTATTATTAATTTTCACTGGATTTACTTTCATCTTCATTTCTTATTAGACTGAAAACATTGTCAGCCATTATTATTAATTTTTCACTAGGATTTACTTTCATCTTCATTTCTTATTAGATGAAGCATTGTCATTATTATTAATTTTTGACTAGGATTTACTTTCATCTTCATTTCTTATTAGATGAGAAACGTATGTGTGTATTAATTTTTTGACTAGGATTTACTTTCATCTTGTTCTTTATTAGATAAACGTTCGCTAATACGTATTGTTTTTACTTAGTTTAACACCATGTTATTTCTTATTAGATGAAGCATTGTCAGCCATTATTATTAATTTTTGACTAGGATTTACTTTCATCTTCATTTCTTATTGGATGAAGCATTGTCAGCCATTATTATTAATTTTTGACTAGGATTTACTTTCATCTTCGCTTTCTTATTAGATGAAGCATTGTCAGCATCAGCTATTATTAATTTTTGACTAGGATTTACTTTCATCTTCATTTCTTATTAGATGAAGCATTGTCAGCCATTATTATTAATTTTTCACTAGGATTTACTTTCATCTTCATTTCTTATTAGATGAAGCATTGTCAGCCATTATTATTAATTTTTCACTAGGATTTACTTTCATCTACTGTTTCTTATTAGATGAAGCTTCGTATAAATACATTATTATTAATTTTTCACTAGGATTTACTTTCATCTTCATTTCTTATTAGATGTGACATTGTATTAAACCATTATTATTAATTTTCACTAGGATTTACTTTCATCTTCATTTCTTATTAGATGAAGCATTGTCAGCCATTATTATTAATTTTTCACTAGGATTTACTTTCATCTTCATTTCTTATTAGATGAAGCATTGTCAGCTATTCTTGTAATTTTTGACTGATTTCTTTCATCTTCATTTGTTGTTAAGTGAAACATTGTCAGCCATTATTATTAATTTTTCACTAGGATTTACTTTCATCTTCATTTCTTATTAAATGAAGCATTGTCAGCCATTATTATTAATTTTTCACTAGGATTTACTTTCATCATTTCTTATTAGATGAAGCATTGTCAGCCATTATTATTAATTTTTCACTAGGATTTACTTTAATCTTCATTTTCTTATTAGATAGAGAAGCATTGTCAGCCATTATTATTAATTTTTCACTAGGATTTACTTTCATCTTCATTTCTTATTAGATGAAGCATTGTGGCTCATTATTATTAATTTTTCACTAGGATTTACTTTCATCTTCATTTCTTATTGGATGGAAAAATTGTCAACCATTATTATTAATTTTTGACTGGATTTACTTTCATCTTGTTTCTTATTGGATGAAGCATTGTCAGCCATTATTATTAATTTTTGACTAGGATTTACTTTCATGTTGTTCTTATTATTAGATGAGCATTATCAAACCATTATTATTAATTTTTGACCAGGATTTACTTTCATCTTCATTTCTTATTAGATGAAGCATTGTCAGCCATTATTATTAATTTTTGACTAGGATTTACTTTTTCATCTTCATTTCTTATTAGATGAAGCATTGTCAGCCATTATTATTAATTTTTCACTAGGATTTACTTTCATCTTCATTTCTTATTAATTCGACATTGTGTATTATTATTATTAATTTTTCTGGATTACTTTTAATATTGTTTCATATTAGATGACATTGTGTCATCCATTATTATTAATTTTTCACTAGGATTTACTTTCATCTTCATTTCTTATTAGATGAAACATTGTCAGCCATTATTGTCATTTTCACTAGGATTTACTTTCATCTTGTTCTTATTTAGATGAAGCATTGTCAGCCATTATTATTAATTTTTCACTAGGATTTACTTTCATCTTCATTTCTTATTAGATGAAGCATTGTCAGCCATTATTATTAATTTTTGACTAGGATTTACTTTCATCTTCATTTCTTATTAGATGAAGCATTGTCAGCCATTATTATTAATTTTTCACTAGGATTTACTTTCATCTCTGTTTCTTGAATGAAGCATTGTTAAAGCCATTGTATTAATTTTTCACTAGTTTACTTTCATCTTCATTTCTTATTAGATGAAGCATTGTCAGCCATTATTATTAATTTTTCACTAGGACTGCTTTTTTCATCTTCATTTCTTATTAGATGAAGCATTGTCAGCCATTATTATTAATTTTTCACTAGGATTTACTTTCATCTTCATTTCTTATTAGATGAAGCATTGTCAGCCATTATTATTAATTTGTCACTAGGATTTACTTTCATCTTTCATTATTAGATGCATTGTTCAGCCATTATTAATTTTTGATGGATTTACTTTCATCTTCATTTCTTATTAGATAACATTGTCAGCCATTATTATTAATTTTTCACTAGGATTTACTTTCATCTTCATTTCTTATTAGATGAAGCATTGTCAGCCATTATTATTAATTTTTCACTAGGATTTACTTTCATCTTCATTTCTTATTAGATGAAGCATTGTCAGCCATTATTATTAATTTTTCACTAGGATTTACTTTCATCTTCATTTCTTATTAGATGAAGCATTGTCAGCCATTATTATTAATTTTTCACTAGGATTTACTTTCATCTTCATTTCTTATTAGATGAAGCATTGTCAGCCATTATTATTAATTTTTGACTAGGATTTACTTTCATCTTCATTTCTTATTAGATGAAGCATTGTCAGCCATTATTATTAATTTTTCACTAGGATTTACTTTCATCTTCATTTCTTCATTAGATGAAGCATTGTCAGCCATTATTATTAATTTTTGACTAGGATTTACTTTCATCTTCATTTCTCATTAGATGAAGCATTGTCAGCCATTATTATTAATTTTTGACTAGGATTTACTTTCATCTTCATTTCTTATTAGATGAAGCATTGTCAGCCATTATTATTAATTTTTGACTAGGATTTACTTTCATCTTCATTTCTTATCAGATGAAACATTTTCAGCCATTTTTATTAATTTTTTAACTACTATTATGCAGTTTACGGTCTTAATTCTTCTTCAGAAAGATGTCTCATTTCTACGAACTGTTTCCATAAAACAGCGTTAATGTTGAAAGAAAAATATTGTGTCCAGATTCGTCATTGCTGGCCACAATCTCAAAAATATAAAATTCGCAGATGACATAGTACTGATGGCTGACACAAAAAAGAGGGAGAGAGACTACAGGTCCTCCTTCAGAAGTTAGCAAGGAAAAATGAGAAGAAAAAACTTAACATAAACTTCAAGAAAACTTAATTCAGGTCATCAGCTAAAAGAGAACCCCAAAATGATAAACTCCGGGTCGGGGATACTAAAATCAAGCAGGTACAGAAATTTAAATACCTAGGAAGTGTTCTAACAGAAGACGGAAAGTGCGACACTGAGATCCGAAGGCGAATTGACATGGCCAAGGTCACATTTCAAAAGTTAAGCAGAGACAGGAAGATTTCGTTGGAAACAAAGAAAAGAGTACTGGACCGTTTTTTTAAATCGTTTTACCCTAAGCAAGGCGGTACCACTGGTGCGCAGTGGGCTACATAAGAGTAGAGTGAAAATTTAAGCAGCAGGAGAGCGAAGAGAAAGACGAACCAATTACATGGGGTGTCAGAGAAAGGGCAAGAGAAGGATGGGAATACTAATGTGAACAAAGTTGCGAGAGTAGAGTGAGGAAGGAAAAGAAAAAGATACACGAGGTGATGGGGAAAGGACTGAAGTCAAGTGGACAAGAGATGGGAATTGACATTGCATTTAAATTCTTAGAGATTGTAGCCATAAGGAAATCAAATACACGGAAGGTTTAGTTAATTT
Source organism: Ascarosepion bandense (assembly GCA_037127315.1). NCBI lineage: Eukaryota > Metazoa > Mollusca > Cephalopoda > Sepiida > Sepiidae > Ascarosepion > Ascarosepion bandense. Next base: position 414,268 of record JBBBDQ010000599.1, read on the forward strand.
AACTGTAAAAGGGTGGGACATTTTTTCTAGTCTGGTTACGCGAGTAAATTCTTTTGGATGGGGCATCAGTGAGCTAATCTCGCCGGAGCAGGAGCCACGAAAACATTTGTAGAATAGACAGAGGGAAGCCACATCCCGCCGGTGAGAAAGTGGCTGGAGTCGAGCTGCCAGGTCGGAACCGATCACGTTACAGATTCTCTTTTGGAGCCTGTCGAGAACTCTGAGGGGCGCTCGACCAGATATGACAACATTATACAATGCACGGTCGGATGGCTGATTTGTATATCTTCAAGATGGACTCAGATTGGAAAAACTTTCTGATTCGACATAGTGACCCAGCTTCTTATGTCTTTCCATATAGCAGCGAATGCTAGACGATTTTCTGAAAGATGAAGGAGAGTCACGAAGCAACAGAAATGTGGTTTTATAGAAGGATGCTGATCCCACTGCGGACCGAACATAGTTTTGGAGAGGATGCAAACGAAAAGCAAACTTAAAATTAACATCAGAAAGAGACAGCTGAAGTTTCGGGGACGCATAATAAAAACGGAAGGCTTGGAGAATCTAATACTCACAGGGCGGATATATGGAAAGGGAGATAAGGGAAAGTGTTAAGAGTGACAAGAGACAGGGGTAAGTGGAGGTTCATAATCGCTAACGTCCAGAAAGGACATGACAGATGAAGAAGAAGAGCTAATTTTATCGAAGATTCTTGTTGGGGACCCAGAATAGGTCTGGCAGAAAACTCGAACTCAGAAATTAGTGAAACATATATATGAAACGGAAAACAAATACACGTCAGTCTGACTGCCAAGTATTAGACCGGGTTGACTCAAACCAACCCAACTCTACCCCGAGAGCCATATTCTCCCAGTAATCATAATAATAGGATTATTTCATTATAGTCCAAAAAGGGTAGGTCCCATAACAATTATTTATATCTACAAACTAGGGTCAGCATTATATGATGAACATACAAATTGAATATTTGAAAATGCATGGTCAATACTCATCTCTTAACCATTTGACCCTAGTTCTTTCCTCACCACCCTGAATATACTTTCCTTTCTCTCCACCTCTGCAACTGTCAAAACACCTGTATTCCCTTCCTTCTTTTGCTCCTTTCTAAATGGTTTGTCCTTCTCTTCACTCTCTTCTATCTAGTGATTTTACTCTTATGTAGTCCCCTGCACATCAGTGGCGTTACCGCCTTGCTCGGAGTGATATGATTAAAAAAGAAACAATTTTCATGGCTTCTGCTCGGACGAACTTAAGTCACTGGTGCCTCCACAACAGGTGTTTACTCGTGCAACCAGATTGGCAACTGGGTCCCACCCATTCACAGTTAGGTTAGTCAAATGCAGACGACAATTCTACTCCTGTGGCTTTTTCTCTCGCTCTTCCCGCCTGTGGAACTCGCTCCCATATTCTTGCTTTCCTGATGGCTACAACCTCCAAGAATTTAAATGCAATGTCAATAATCATCTATTAACCACTGGATTCTAGCTCTCTCCCCACCCCGTATATCCTTCCCTTTCCCTCCACCTATGTAACTGTCATCACACCTGCATTCTCATATTTCTCTTGCTCTTTTCTAACTGGTCTGTACTCCTCACTCTCTTCTAATTAATCTTTTTTACAGTTATGTAGCCCCCTGCACATCAGTGGCATTTCCGCCTTGCTTGGGGTGAAATGATTAAAAAAAAAATTAAAAAGTTCTTATCTTGCTCGTCAGCAGTGTTCTACAAAGCGCATTCTGATTTTAGAAATATCAATGATGAATCCTCAGTGTTGCAACCGAACGCACAAACAATATTTAAAACAGAAACTAAGAATATAAATAATAAAGGCAAAAATTAATAAAAATAAAAACTAATAAAACGACAGCTAAAATTTTAGAAACAAAAAGTAATGATAAAGAATCAAAAGTTACTCATAGCAACAAAAGACAGGAAGTTGTGAAGAACCCTAATCACGACCTGAAAAAGGACATGGTGATATAAAAATATCAACGCTTCCTAAAACAGACTTATCGTTACCTCTGGTAAATATGAGCTCGTAGGTGAATGCATTAATACAACCATTGGAAATTATTTCCCAAAATGCTGTACATCAGCATGGAATGTTGTATATGCAGTTTTCGGTCGTAATTCTTCTTCAGAAAGATACCTAACTTTTATGAATTGTTTACTTAAAGTAGTATTCTAATTCAAAAATTATACTAAGATTGAAAGGGGCGTAAGACAAGGATGCATATTTTCACCAGATTTATTCAACTTTTACAGCGAGACTATTCTGAGCACCCCAGAAGTTATGCAGGGATTCGTCATCAGAGGCCACAATTTAAACAATATAAGGTACGCAGATGATACAGTGCTGATAGCAGACACAGAAAGAAAACTACAAAACCTCCTACAGAAGGTAGCTGAAGAGAGTGACAAGAAAGGACTACAAATAAACTGTAAGAAAACCGGATACATGGTCATCAGCAAAAAGGGCAGCCCAAAATGCCAATTACAGGTGAGGGACTCTAAAATCAAGCAGGTACAGAAATTTAAATACCTAGGAAGTGTTCTAACAGAAGGCCGAAAGTGCGACACTGAGATCCGAAGGCGAATTGGCATGGCGAAAGAAGCATTCCAGAAGTTGAGTAAAGTATTAAGAAACAGGACAATTTCCCTAGAAACAAAGAGGAGAGTACTGGATTGCTATGTGATGTCGGTTCTTCAATATGGCAGTGAATGTTGGACAATATCTTTGAAGATGAAGGAAAAATTTGAAGCAGCTGAAATGTGGTTCTACAGAAAGATGCTGCGGATATCATGGACCGAGCATCTGAGCAATGACGAGGTTTTGGAAAGGATGGAGATGAAAAGGAAATTAATACTGAGCATCAGGAAGTGACAACTAAAGTTCCTGGGACATGCAATGAGGAGGGAGGGAGGGCTTGGAGAACCTGATACTACCAGGCCAGATAGAGGGGAAAAGAGACAGGGGAAAGCAGTGGATAACATATTTGAAGGACCTGATCAGGTGAATGACGGATTGAGGGTTGCATGGTGCAACAGGAGAAAGCGTGCTAAAGCCACCAGGGACAGGGAGATGTGGAAGGCCATGATCGCCTACGTCCTGAAAGGACATGGCATATAAACGAAGAAGAAAAAGAAGGACACCTCACAAACTTGTTGCGTTTTATCAACCACGCCTATGATGTAGAATATAGTGACCTTTACAACATTATGTATTATTTTCCGGGTCCATTCGTCGGCTAATGTCTATCAGTGCCGTGAAGGACGGTTAGTAATTTGATATATGTCTGGGTCGCTTTGCCCGGCATTGTTCGAAGAGGAAGCAATAAAACTGTAGTTTATAGATGATTTTTCAGCTGAAACCTTTACTGTTCGATCTGTGTTTAATATTCACATATGAATTAAGTGCATTGACAATGAATAAGATCTTATTACAGAATAAATATTTGTAATGTGGAAGGAATGATATTTTTTTATCAGCAACATCCTGAGCGCTATAATAATAATAATTCATACTTTTGTTGAAACTGAAAACTAGACAGACTACTTTTTTTTATTTTTATTTTTTTTATAATCGTTTAACCCCGAGCAAGGCATTCCACTGCCACTATTGCGCAGGGGGTTACATAGAGTGGTGAGAAAGAATGGTTAGTGGTGAGAAAGGATCGTTAGATATAGGAAAAGTCAGAAGGAGGGTGATAGACCGGTAAGGATACCGAGAATCAGGGTTGGGTAGATGGTGAGAGTGTTGGGAGAATAGATGTGATAGGAGGTCCTATTGACCTTACGTTTAAACTCCTGGAGATTGTAGCCGTTGGGAAAGCAGACACGTGGAAGGGAATTCCACAGGCGGGAAGCGCGAGAAAAGAAGCTGTTGGAGTAGAAATTACGGTTACATCTAATCTGTTTTACTGTAAAAGGGTGGGACCTAGTTGCTAATCTAGTATCTCGTGTAAATTTATACCTAGGCGGAATCAATGATCTAAGTTCATCGGAGCAGAAGCCGTGAAAGTATTTGTAGAAGAGGCACAGGGAAGCCACATCACGACGGTGAGAGAGTGGCTGCAGCCGGTCTGCCAAGTCAGTATCGATCACGTTACAGATTCTCCGTTGTATTTTGTCAAGAAGCCCAAGGAGAGTAGCTGGGGCACCCGACCAGATGTGGCAGCAGTACTCAATACACGGGCGGATGGTACTTCTGTCATCTGTTTTAAACTGAACTGTATCTAAACTTTAATCTAAGAGCTGTGTCCCTTCAGGACCTGGAGGATTATAGCTCCCCAGAACTTCCTATTCTCTGTAGCTCGTTTTAAGGTTTCGCCACCCTTTCCAGTCCCCGTCCTGTCATGCACATGTGCAAGACCATTAATTAGTTTATCTTATGTTTTCGCTATATCATTTTTGCCTTCAGTATATCCTGTGAGGAATGTGCGCTGTGGTGCAGTGAATATCTGTCTGAAACAAGAAATCGAAGAGCCGAGTTCGAATTCCAGTTGAATTCGTTGCATTCACTTACGCGCAAATACCCTAGAAAAGTATGAATCCGCCACTTGTCCCTACAGCTATGGGTTAAATAGCAAGATATATTATGTTCTATAGCCTTTGCTTGCAACCAGTATACAGCAGACAGCAACCTACTGCGAGAAAATCTTCTGTCCAGTCAGTCATGTCACTTTCGAGACATGATCGCCCAAAGTGTGTATCACGTATGGCACTAAACTGACTGACTTTATATAAACATAATTGGAAACATAATTAAAGTGGGGGATCGGTTTTCTATTTTTATGAAGTAATAAAATGTACCCCAAGAATCAATATAATCAAATCAATATAATCAGAAACAAATAAAATTAAAAATTCTGTTGGACCTAAAGTGAGGGACCTGTTTTTTTTATTGTTATGCGGTAATAAACTGATCCCTATTTAATTACTACTTACTAATATAATCCATACCTTCTCTCTCCAGGCATGGGTTGAATAACGGGACAGATTGGGTTTTGTATCCTTGGTTGGCAACCAGCCTACTACAGAAAGCAATGCGGGAAAATCTTCTGTCCAGTCAGTCATGTCACTTTCAAGATATGATGTGTATCACGTATAGCACTTGACTGATATCCTGTGAGTGCCAAATTCTCCGAGCCCTCTTTTCTCCTTATGCGACTTAAAAATTCAACTGTCTTTTTCTGATTGTAAGTATACTGCCATTCATACTACCATTTATTTAAAAAAATAAATCAGAAAACATATTTTTCTAAACAGCTTCTAAAACTTATATATAAATATATGAAAAAAGACAAACTTATCTTTGCCGACGGGTTTTGTCCTCTGAAGGACTTTATCAAACTGTTAAGTACAATAAAAATTGTTTGTGAAAAAATAAATAAATTAAACAACACCAGGATAATGGATTTAAAAAATATATTTATAAAAGATGTACAGATGTACAGGGTGCTACAGAAACAGCTACTATATACAGTCCTGCGCAAAAGTATTAGGACAAAAACTATTTTATCTTTTATGAGGCATCAAAATAAAGTTTAAAATCACCCCTGTCCTAACACTTTTCCACACTGCCGGTATTAGGACAGGGGTGATTTTTCTAAAAACCTCACTGAAATTCAAATACAGGGTGAAAAGCCAAGTAAATTGTTAATAAATATTGATAATTTAAAACTAGGTGTAAAAGAAATGTATTAAAAAGAAGTTATATTTAATTTTTATTATTTTCTATTAAACAAGTTATTTTGAAACTACTCATTATTCTATTATCTATGAATGTGACTGACTTTTTTCTTATCCCCACCTCTCGAATTGATAAATCTAATGTTACTTCGCAAGACACACTTTGGGAACAAATACAAGCTGCTTGGCAGGAGATATCAATGGATACATTGAAGAAGCTTCTGATGTCAATGCCTGACAGAATGAAGGATGAGATCAAAGCAAAAGGCTATTTTACTAAATATTTGTAATAAATATTTTTTCTTGTTAAAGCATTTGTTGAGTAAATCAAATAAAATTAATGAAATTATTTTCTGTCAATATGCCTCATAAAAGATAAAATAGTTCTTGTCCTAATATTTTTGCACAGTACTATATATATACTAGATGCGATTGTTAAATTGTCGCAACTATTTTATTATTTCAATGCAAAAGGCTATTATACTAAATATTAAATTTGTTTTGAAACAAGAATATTTTTCTTGTTAAAGCATTTGTTGAGTAAATCAAATAAAATTACTTTGATTAAATTATTTTCTGTCAATATGCCTCATAAAAGATAAAATAGTTCTTGTCCTAATACTTTTGCACAGTACTGTGTACCACGTCCCGCAAAATGGTTAGACATTAGAGGAAAATGGTGTCTTTATCGAGCTAATGTCTTACCATTATGTGGGAGATATTTCTGGGTGGCATATATGAGAGGTGTTTCTGGGTGGTATATGTGAGAGGTATTTCTGTATAAGTTTTTCTTGGTCATAAAATGGGGGATCGGTCTTTGTGGTTATTTAGTAAAAAACAGAACCCCTCTTGAATTACTGCAAAAATTAAACAAGTAAAGAAATTTAAATACCTGGGAAGTGTTTTGACAGAATATGGGAAGTGCGACGTGGAGATCCGAAGACGCATTTGGAATATAAATACATAGAAAAAAGCGTGGCCGTAAAGTGATCAGTTTATATATTGATTCTTATGCAAATTAATTCCCCAATTCCACATTATAATTTCTTTTCTTTTTTTTTTTTATCAATTTTTGATCTAAACTTATTTATAAATGGAACTGTGTGTGTGTGTGTGTGTGTGTGTGTGTGTGTGTGTGTGTGTGTGTGTGTGTCCGTTACCTATAGACTCCGAAACAACTGAACCGATTTTCTTGAAGATTTACACAGTTGTACTATAAGCACCTGCGAGTGTTCTTAGCTAGGTTTTGTGTCGAGGTACTCCCGATAAATATCGAAAATCGATAATCGAAAAAATCGGGTTATAGAAGGAGTGATCCGATTTTAATCAAATTTAACACACAAAGACATAAGAAACGATATTCAGAAGTTTCAAGGTTGCAGTTCTTACAATAGTGCAGAAAATCGATAATATATACCGGGTCTGATCAAAATCAGTTTTTCAGCCCTTTTATTTTAGTTTTTGCTTCGGGTTTGGCTCTAAGTAGGTATAAATGTAGTTCTTAGTCTCAGCCATGATATCATTTACTCAGAGGACTTATTTAGCCTTCAAAATCCAGTTTACAACGAAAAGAACATATTTGATATAAATAGCAGGAAATGAAAATTTGACTTACATCCATTCATTTTTCTTTCAGTGTACGGTTTCGCTTTAACTGGAAACAACTATTGCTTTTTAGTCTTTTGTGCCAACGTCCAAAGAGTCTGAGCTCCAGGACCATGGATTAGTTTTAAAGCTTTCATTACACCCGAGCAACGCCGGGCTATACTGCTAGTTAATTATGAAACCATCTCTTCTCTATCAGATATGAGTTAATTAGTAAGATTTGTATCACTAAATCCTATTCACCCCCACCAAACAAAAACAAAAAAAAAAAATCAAAACGTTCTCACAATCTAAAATATTTTCTGGCTTTAAATAATTTGAAAAGCTGTTTACATTATTCGGGCTATTGCTATCATCATCGTTGCCATTTGTACGATGTTTCTGCCGTTGTACGCTCCGGCCTTCTTCAGGTGGTAGGAATTTCGGACCGAACCTTTTATTTACAATCACTGAGGTATATCATCCTCATTCCTTGCGTAAAGTTTCCATTGGTAATAAGGAGTTATCTCTAACCTTGCAAGTTAATTGTTCACCACTTTAGCCTGGTATTGAACGCACAACTCTTTGGGTCCAGTCACAGGAACTAACCAACGCCTATATCCACTGGGCCATGTTTCCTTAAGGTCAAGAACAAGTGAATTTTTGGGACTTATAAACCATGCCATGTTCATGGTGGAAAACTAACCCATTCACTTCCTATTCCTTTGATAAAAATCCTAGAAATCAGACAACTTCTTCAAAAGAAGTGTCACTTAGTGGAACAGACACCCGAGTGAATGCTTACCTGAAAACTACAAACTTGGTCAGCCGATATCTGTCTTACTCCTTCTCAATATTATCTTACTTTCTGCTTCCTTAAATAAGTGTTATGGAAGGAGGCAGGGTAGAGTAGTAGACAGCGACACGGATTGGGGAATCGGAGAGCCGAGTTTGAATTCTAATCGAGTTCATTTCCGTGCTAATACCCTTGAGAAAGGTATGAATCCAATTCTTCTCCCCCCACCAGCTATGGATAAATACAAGGATAGATTGGGTTTTTGTAGCCTTTTTTAGTTGTCAGGTAATTTGTCTAGGTAGAAGGTAAACCCTGAATTCAAAAACCTTTGTAGTTTTGGCGAAGCACATACAATGCAGCTAGGGAAAGGATGATTCGCATTTATTCGATTTTTTCGATTATGGTCGAATGGTATGGTAGTATGCATAGAACAGCACAGCAACTCTCTACCTTGAGTTACTCTTGGGCTTTATATTATATTTATATTGTTAGGGCCAGGAAGAAAGACACAGAAACAAGACGGTAGGTTCAAACAGTGTATTAGAATAGCAGAACACATGTACAAAGTAAGAGTGTTAGTAGTCAGCAAATAGCAGTGTACGTCCGAACTGTCCAGTTACACTGCGTCTCTACTATCTCACGACTGCCTCACGACTGCCTCACTCGGAAGTCACGCAGGTTAGTATTTATTGACGGAAGAAGAGTCCATTCCTATATCCAGGACACCATAACATTAACCAAAAAAAAAAAAAAAAATGGAATACGTTTATGTGATATTTAGATAAAATGATGAAGATTTGAAGAGAGAGAAGATGATACAGAGAGAACATCAGAGGTCACCAATTAGGGATAGTCTAACGAATTAATATTAGGAATCAACTCAATTTTTTTGCATTGCTTTCTTTCACTCACATTTTTCGAGTTTTTTTTTTTTTTTATATATAATCATATCGCCCCAAGCAAGGCATTTTACTGCCACTGTTTTGCAGAGTGTTACATAGGAGGAAAGTTATGAGAAAGAGTCACAGGTGATAGTGGGTGTCAGGAAGTGAGTAAGAGAAAGATGAGAATACTGATGAGAGTGGAGTGGACGGAGAAAGGAGCATGAGAGAGAGGATGCAGGTTAGTGAGATAGAAGATGACTATTGACTTTACATTTATATTCTTGGAGAGTGTAGCTTTCTATTTTCTTTGTTTACACAATTCATGCTTCATTCTACTTTTTAAAAAGTTAACAGCCATCTTTTTTTCACCGCCTCTCTACCTGAAGCAGATGCAGAAAAGGAAAAGAGTGTAACAAAAAAGAAGTTAAAATATCTAATTATTTTTCCCGCCATTAAACTGTTCACCTGATTTCCCGTGTCTGCATATGAGCTTTTATGGGCTAGTGTCTGTTGCCACAGTAACCAAGTCCAATGACGGGACGCGTCGATTCGACAAGCAGACGAGACGACCGCCGTCACATCCGCCATCTTTAATCCAGTAGTTTCCCATTATCGGGCATCAAGGCAGACAAGCAATTGAACAGAGAACCTTGTGTCATTAACATCGATACAGAGATTATCTTACCACAAAGTCAATAACAAGTTAATTTGTTGTATAACTAGTTTGACGTCATTGAAGCCGACCAATCAGAAGAAGGTTTTAAAACGGATTAATGAATAATAAATAGAGAAATATAGGGCATCTGAACTTGCATATTTGTAGATTTGTTTGTTTTGAAACGTTTACCTTTGTTAAGCGCGTAATAAATAATCATTGCAGCTGAAGTAGGGGATATGAAAGATTATATAACAATAGTTGGCTAGGGATAGAAAACTAGCCAAGCAGGCAATTAATAATGTCAACGAGTGCGATCGTCACATGTTGCGTAGTTTTAGAATTTTTTTTTTTTGTACTAGTTTGACATCATCATATTACTGTTGCTTTTTAGATGAAGCATTTTCACTATTATTATTTCATTGCTAGTTTTTCTCCATCTTGTTGTTGCTGCTTTTTAGATGAAGCATTTTCATTATTATTATTTCATTGCTAGTTTTTCTCTATCTTGTTATTGTTGCGTTTTAGATGAAGCATTTTCACTATTATTATTTCATTGCTAGTTTTTCTCCATCATGTTATTGTTGCTTTTTAAATGAAGCATTTTCACTATTATTATTTCATTGCTAGTTTTTCTTCATCTTGTTATTGTTGATTTTTAGATGAAGCATTCTCACTATTATTATTTCATTGCTAGTTTTTCTCTATCTTGTTATTGTTGCGTTTTAGATGAAGCATTTTCACTATTATTATTTCATTGCTAGTTTTTCTCCATCTTGTTATTGCTGCTTTTTAGATGAAGCATTTTCACTATTATTATTTCATTGCTAGTTTTTCTCCATGGTGTTATTGTTGCGTTTTAGATGAAGCATTTTCACTATTATTATTTCATTGCTAGTTTTTCTCTATCTTGTTATTGTTGCGTTTTAGATGAAGCATTTTCACTATTATTATTTCATTGCTAGTTTTTCTCCATCTTGTTATTGTTGCTTTTTAGATGAAGCAGTTTCACTATTATTATTTCAATGCTAGTTTTTCCCCATCTTGTTATTGCTGCTTTTTAGATGAAGCATTTTCACTATTATTATTTCATTGCTAGTTTTTCTCCATCTTGTTATTGCTGCTTTTTAGATGAAGCATTTTCACTATTATTATTTCATTGCTAGTTTTTCTCTATCTTGTTATTGTTGCGTTTTAGATGAAGCATTTTCACTATTATTATTTCATTGCTAGTTTTTCTCTATCTTGTTATTGTTGATTTTTAGATGAAGCATTTTCACTATTAATATTTCATTGCTAGTTTTTCTCCATCTTTGTTATTGTTGCGTTTTAAATGAAGCATTTTCACTATTATTATTTCATTGCTAGTTTTTCTCCATCATGTTATTGTTGCTTTTTAAATGAAGCATTTTCACTATTATTATTTCATTGCTAGTTTTTCTTCATCTTGTTATTGTTGATTTTTAGATGAAGCATTTTCACTATTAATATTTCATTGCTAATTTTTCTCCATCTTTGTTATTGTTGCGTTTTAAATGAAGCATTTTCACTATTATTATTTCATTGCTAGTTTTTCTCCATCTTGTTATTTTTGCTTTTTAGATGAAGCATTTTCACTATTAATATTCCATTGCTAGTTTTTCTCCATCTTGTTAATGTTGCTTTTTAGATGAAGCATTTTCATTATTATTATTTTAAGACTATTTTTTCTCCATCTTGTTATTGTTGCTTTTTAGATGAAGCATTTTCACTATTATTATTTTAAGACTATTTTTTCTTCATCTTGTCATTGTTGCTTTTTAGATGAAGCATTTTCACTATTAATATTTCATTGCTAGTTTTTCTCCATCTTAATATTGTTGCTGCTTAAATGAAACATTTTTATGATTATTATTTTATTACTAGTTTTACTACATCTTATTATTGTTGCTGTTTAGATGAAACATTTTATTATCATTTTTTGTTACTAGTTTTTTCTACATTTTGTTATTGTTGCTTTTTAGATAAAGCATTTTCAATATTATTATTTCATTACTAGTTTTATTCAATATCGGATTGAGAGAGAATGAGAAAATTTTTATGAGCAAAATACAAGCATTCAGTTAGGCAGGAAATGGCGATTCACGATACATTTAAGCTTTTTAAGATTGGTAATGGTTGAAGAGAAAGAAATCAGAATGGAATTTCACTAGCGAGAAATGCTTGAAAAGTAATTGTAGAAAAGGGCATATTGTTGTTTATTTTGCTTTATATTATTTCTGATTTTTATTAAAACACAAATAAATAACCCAAGATGGCATAAAATCAGAAGTGAAATGAAAATGAAGTAATACATATATATATATATATATATATATATATATATATATATATATATATATATTAATTAGTGAAAATTTTCAAAATTCAAAGGTGTCGGATGTACATTTCGACATAGGATCTCTAATAGAGACTCTACATCACGTCAGCGACATTGTTTTTCAAAATGGCGAAGGCCCTGAGTTAGAGTGTAGAGAGGTTTTTGGTTAACAACGGTCAAAAAGTGGAAAAGAACAGAGCTGGTAGTCGCGGGGTTACAGGGTGTTGTAATGGTATATTTAGGAAGGGGAGGAATAAGAGTTCATTTTATATATATATATATATATATATATATCCATAAAGGCCGTGTGCACTTTAAAAAAATTATAACTTTATTTGTATTTGTGATAGAAATAATCTGTAAAAAAATTAGCTTGAACAATTAAACTTGAAAGATAATACAGCGTTTCAACAAGATGGAGCTCCTTGTCACTTTGCTCTGCGTGTTAGGCAGTTTCTAAATCAGGAATTTTCCTAATAGATGGATCGGAAGGGGTTGACCATTTTATTGGCCTCCACGTTCGCCAGATTTGACTCCATTAGATTTTTTTAATGTGAAAACAATTGTGTACGCAACCAAATTTAGTTCATTAGAGGATTTAAAAGATAAAATAACTAATGTGATTTCGGGCATAACTGTCAATCAGTTGGCAAATGTTTTCCGTGAACTGCAAAATCGTATTACCCTTTGTATTGCTAATGATGGAGGACATGTGGAAAGTTAAATAAAATTTCAATAAAACCTTGAAAAATATAGATTTACTTCTTTCTAATCCTTTTTACAAATTATTTATATCGCAAAGACAAATAAAGTTATAAATTTTTAAAAGTGCACACAAAGTTTATGGACACAATATATATATATATATATATATATATATATAGTGTGTGTGTGTGTGTGTGGATATCGTAAAGGTGCCTTCACGAAACTTCGAAGTCAACATGACTCTGCTCAGTTAACTGAAAAATTTCTCCACATTAATCCTGTTAACGCTCTATCTCTACCTCGACATCGAGCTATTTACGTCTAATAAAATCTGCCAAAATATCTCTTTATCAGCAAACCACTTAAAAAACAATGTTGGTGCTGCGCATCATCACACGTCAACACTATATATATAATAATAATTATAATTAATTTTATGTAATTTAAAATAAATCATTGATGATTTTCACTATTCTTTTTGTATAATTTTGTTTTTACTATTTCTTGAGATATAAAGCAAGTAAAAGCAATGGAGTTACAACATTTTAGTAGCGAGCATGAGAAACAGAATATAATTATGAGTGTGCAAAAAAGAGGCAGTCACCGAAAAGCATAAATTCTTTTGCTTGCGTTAAAAAAGGCTGTGTGTTATTATTCGTTTCAAGATGGATGCATGAAAATGAGAGACCGAATAACAAAAGGTGTAGTCACCGAGAGAAAACAACCGAAAACCAGAAATTGTGTTGCTTGCTTTCCAGCCGTATTAATCCAGTAGACACTCTCTACAGTAGTGATGATGCTTTTATTGCGTGTGGCTGAAATCCGAGACTTGCCTGTTGAAAGGATTTATAGTCAAACGGATTTAGACAAAAAATGTACTATTACGTTCTGAATAGTGTGTAGGAAATGTCTGACGACTTCAGTTTCACATCAGATGTTCATTTCTTTTTTACTGACATTTAGATAGTTTTAACCCATGAAGAGTATTATTAACTTCTTCTTAAGACTCAAATTCAATTATGTGACTATCACCCAGAAAGTTTTTGACCAGCTCATACGTGAAGCGAAAAAGACTTTTATCGGCAAAATGTTTAAGTTATTATTAAGAGGATAGATCAAAGTATTTTTAATTACTTTTTAAATTTTTTTTAATTCTGTCGAACATGTTCGAAATTTTGGTAGAAAATCTTGTTTTTCTTTCGCCCGCGAGTGACGTAATTTTTACAAGTTTCATTATGGCAAACGTAATATTACGCAAGTCACTTTTTTGCCGATGAAAGACACATTAAGCTGGAAATTCTTGCAAAAATCAAATAATGGTCGGATTTTGATGAAAATTTCAGAACTTGTTCATAATTGACTGAAATCATTTTTAAAATACCTAGGAAGTGTCCTAACTGAAGACGCAAAGTGCAACACGGAGATCCGAAGGCAAATTGGCATGGCAAAGGATGCGTTCCAGAAGCTGAGCAAAATACTAACACACAGGAAAATCTCACGGGAAACAAAGAAAAGAGTGCTGGACTGTTACGTGATGTCAGTTCTTCAATACGGCAGCGAATGCTGGACAATATCATCGAAAATGAGGACAAAACTGGAAGCAGCGTAAATATGGTTCTACAGAAGGATGCTGCGGATATCATGGACTGAGCATGCAAGCAACGATGAGGTGTTGGAAAGAATGGTAACAAAGAGGAAATTGATACTGAGCATCAGGAAGAGACAACTGAAGTTCCTGGGACACGCAATGAGGAAGGAGAGCCTGGAGAACCTGATACTGACTGGCCAGATAGAAGGAAAGAGAGACAGAGGAAGGCAGCGGATAACATATTTGCAGGGCCTGATCAGGTGGTTGACGGAACGGGGGTTGACAGGAGTAACGAGAACAAACATACTAGGAGCCACAAGTGATAGGGAGACGTGGAGAACTATGATCGCCTACGTCCTGAAAGGACAGGGCACATAGAAGAAGAAGATTTTCAGAAAATCTTAGTAAATTTTTTTTTTTACATATTTTACCTCCCACTACCACCGATTAATTTCTGGAAATGTCTACAAGTTCGCGATCGTTTCCCTATAAACCTAACATTAATTAAATTCAGGAGTCATAAGAGAATGCTAATCAATTGTCTTTTTTCTTCTAAATTAGCCCATTTTTAGAAAATCTGCTCCAAATTGCAAAAAACAAAATGCCATAAAACTATGCCATTTTTTTTTATTTAGATAAACTTTTAATTGGTTTTATAAACAATATATATTAAGGATATTATAGTCTGAAAAAATTTTTTTCAATGAATAATAAATTTTTACAAGAATTGTTTTAATATTATTATTTTTTGTTATAATAATTTATCAAGATTAAAAAATCTTTTAAAATTTCCTCCTTCATCGTTACCGGTGGGTTGTTAAATTAATGCGTGACGACTATATTTACTAATCGAAATTTGAAAAGCTTAATACAAATAATTTAGCCAATGGACTTTTTAAATGATTAAAACATTTCAATCTTCTTCATGCTAATTACCCGTATTTTATTTGTATGGGTTGCCCTACGTGATATTGATCATTAAAGGATCACGTGATGTGCGTTGTGGTGCATTGGATATCGCCTCAGAAATCGGGGAGCCGAGTTCGAATTCCAGCCGAATTCATTGCATTCACTTACTCACAAATACCCTTGGGAAAGGTAATAATCCGTCTATTCCTTCCAGTTATGGGTTAAATAACAGGACAGATTGGGTTCTATAGCCTTGGTCGGCAAACAAATCTACCACAGAAAGCAATGGCAACCTACTGCGGGATAATCTTCTGCCCAGGCAGTCATGTCTCTTTCGAGACATGATCGCCCGAGCTTGTATCACGTATGGCACTTAACTGACTGACTGAATATAATAGTTGGAATCATGATTAAGGCTTCTACTAGTCATAAAATGGGGGATCAGTTTTATATTGTTGTGAAGTAATAAACTGATCCCCCAAAAATTACTACTTAATAATATAATACGTCTCTTCTCCCTCTATTTCCGAGTCAAATAACAGGACAGATTGGGTTCTATAGCCTTGGTCGGCAACCAGTCTACCGCAGAAAGCAATGGCAACCTACTGCGGGATAATCTTCTGCCCAGTCAGTATGTTCCTTTCGAGACATGATCGCCCAAGCGTGTTTCACGTATGGCACTTAACTGACTGACTGATTCAAGGGTTATCCATCTTACAGGAAAAAAGTTCCCTATAATGAACATTTCTATTCAGTATTCTTATCATTTCCATGTATTTCTGAATCACCCAATAACTGGCTTCCCAAAACCCGCTTTCAAAATTTAAAGTAATTTACTTCCTAGTGTCATTATTATTTATATTAATTGTGATGTAAGTCAAATTTTCATTTCCTGGTATCGATATCAAATAAGTTTTTTTCGTTGAAAAAATCAATTTTGAAGGCTAAATAAGTCCTCTGAGTAAATGGTATCATGGCTGAGACTAAGAACTACAATTATACCTACTTAGAGCCAAACCCGAAGCAAAAACTAAAATAAAAGGGCTGAAAAAATACAGACATACAGGCAGATAAACAGGCACACACGCAAACATCTTGTCTTATATATATATATATATTGTCGATTTTTTGCACTTTTGTAAGAACTGCAACTTTGAAACTTCAGAATATCGTTTCTTATGTCTTTGTCTATGACTGTATCAAATTTGATTAAAATCGGACCACTCCTTCTATAATCCAATTTTTTGGATTATCGATTTTCGATATTTATCGGGGGTACCACGACACAAAACCTAGCTAAGAACACTCGCAGACGCTTATAATACAATTGTGTAAATTTTCAAGAAAATCAGTTCAGCCGTTTCGGAGTCTATAGGTAACGGACACACACACACACACATACACACACACGCAGACAAAGTTCCATTTATAAATAATTTTAGATAACTCGTGTTTGGTCAGTTTTTGTTATACATTTCAATAGCCTTTTTGCTAACCCTGTCATTGAAATTATATATTTTTATTCTGTTAAGTTCCTACTTGGCATAACATTTCATAAATTGAGTTTATTTTAATTTCACTCTTCCTTATTAAATTGTAAAATTATTTGAAATGTAAGTTTTATATTATTTTAATGTTTATTTATTCAGAAAGCGTATTCAAACGTATGGCTATGAAGCTAAACTAAAATTCTAATTAAATGTTATATAATTGCTGAAAATATGTTAAATTTTAAATTTTACTATGTAGTTAGAAACTAAAAATCGAAAAGTACGATTACGTTTACATACAATTGTCATGCTTGGTCGCCATATTTAGCGTTTTTGACGGTTTCCGGTTGTCATTAAATCATTCGTCACCTCAAATGACCCTGATAAGGGGACTACCGTGATTAAAAAAAACCTTAATAAAATAATGTTTCACCGAGTTATATCTTATTTTTGCAATATTTTTTAAAACCAAGAATTGGTTCTGTTTACAAAATGTATTGATCGATGAAAAATTTATTAAGCAAATTAGAAAACTTTCCTATATATATATATATATATATATATATATATATATATATATAACACTCTAATGATAATATATACGCTAAAAAGTCTGCCTCCTTCCACCGAGCACCCATAGCTCAGCGGTAGAATCGCCGACTGACGCCAATTCGGTCGGATTTCAATCCTGGGTAAAAAGCAATCGGATGTCTAACCGTACTGATGAGCTGTGATACAGCGAAACAGATCTGTCTGCGGATGACTACATATATATATATTGAGAAACACAAAAACGAGGGAATGATAGATATAAAAAGATTGAGAAATATGAACTGACGATCTTAAGTCCAGTAACGTGATCGTAATTGCTTTGAAATGAGGCTCATATGGATCCCAAATTTGAAAGATATACCTTCGCGGTAAAGGGAGAGAATAGAGATCTGCGACTAGAAGTTGGCGCCGGTGATGCAAAATACACAAAGCATTTATCTATCACGTGTCCCACAGAATGTACTGTTGCATCTTTTGCTTACCCACTCTTTCTCTGTCTTTCTCACTAGAAATGCCTATTACGGGCGACTGATAACGCTCACCTGAATTCTTTGACATCAGGTGATGACTGCTACACCTAACTTTCTTTCTCCCTGCAATAGTTTCATCATGGGTCGCACATTGGCGTGCCTCATCGTTTAGAAGCAACATCATACGATATTAAGTGACTGACATGGAGACGACAAAAGAATTGAGACAGGGGCGAATTCTGGCACTCCTGACTCCATTAAGTAACGTTCCAAGACGTTGGTATTCATGTCAGCGTTTGTTACTCCTCATTCATGACATTTCTTTTCTTTATATATATATATATATATATATATATATATATATATATATATATATATATATATATATTCAGAAATTATAACATGTATATGTTATAATATCATTACAAAAGTAGCAATTTTGTTTCAACACTTCTTGTGTCTTATCAAGTGATCATACACACACACACACACACATATATATATATATATATATATTATGGACTCTCCCATCGATTTCGATGTATGAGGGTCTAACCTTAGTAAGACATCCACACAGAGATTTGTTTATAATGGTGAAGGCATTGTGTAGCACCATCCACACTTTTTGGAACTGCTGATAACAAACAATCGGTGCCGAAATCTGCCACAGATCGCATGAACAGCAGACCTCAATTATTTAACCCATAATTGGAGAGAACGGACGGATTAATACCTTTCCCAAGGGTACTAGTGCGCAAGTGAATGCAGTGTGCTCGACTGGGATTGGAACTCGGATCACCGATTTCCCCCTCCAAGCCGACATCCACCGCACCACAACGCACACCCGTGAACGCTAACAGCACCTGGTATTCCCAAGTGGTCACCCACCTAAGTACTGACCAGGTTCAACGTTGCTTAACTTCGGTGATCGAGCGGCAACCGGTGTATCCAACGTGACATTATAAAGAGTGCTCAATACAGAGTAAAGCTTAATAATGTAATTTTGTTATTACAATGCCTTATAAAAGCATAATATCAATATATAAAACTTTCATGTTTCGGAACAAAACTGTTCCTCTTCAGGTGATATGTTAAAATATATGGTGAAAATGATTTATTTTGAAAATATAAGATGAATTCATGTTTATTTAGAAAATTAGGGAGTAGTGGTTGGAGGAAATGCATTTAGGTGTGTCAAAATTGTTCAATCAAAATTTAGAATTATGTCACCATGGAGATTTAATATTTGGGTCCCGAAACATAAAAGTTCTTGTGTAGTGATATTATGCTTTTATAAACCATTGTAATAACAAGATTACAATATATATATATATATATATATATATATATATATATATATATATATATATATATATATCTTAGTAGTAGCGAGAACTGACGCAATAACGTTTTACAGTTCGTAGTATATTCACTTTAACAGTGCTCGATACGTAGTAGTGGAAAATTTGCAGTCAACTTTTTATTATTAGAGTTTATAATAAAAACAGTGTTTTTTAGCTACACAAGAGCTGTCGTGTTTCGGTGCTATTTCTAGCCCGATATCAACTGACTACCATCGTAGCGAAAAAATCTTTTTATTATAAACTCCAATAATATTGCCACTTTATTACAAGTATATATATATATATATATATATATATATATATACATACATACTTGTAATAAATAGGTAATACCCAAAAACTTCTTTACCTTCCTTTATTTTACTAAGCACATTGTGACAGACTTCAAGACCTAATCATACACCCAATATACACAATGCTTTAAGCAAATTAGAAAACTTTCCTATATATATATATAAGACTCTCAGCTATTGGGCGTGTGTAATGATAATATACACGCTAAAAAGTCTACCTCCTTCTACCGAGCACCCATAGCTCAGAGGTATAATCGCCGACTGACGCCAATTGTAATATATATATATATATATATATATATATATATTATTATTATTATTATTATTATTATTATTATTATTATTTTCTTCTTCTTCTTCTTCTTCTTCTTCTTCTTATTATTATTATTATTATTATTATTATTATTATTATTATCAAGCACGGTAGGGATGGACTTGTATCTTCAATATAATTCTCTTTATTGTTAATAACTTAAATGTTCTATCTTTACTGTGTGTTAATATTTATTCTTTGATAATGGCTTATGTGAGCCGAAAGCTTAGATCCGATAAAAAAATTCAACAAATTACTGTGATTTTTTGTTGTCTTTCAACGACATCACCATCAAGTATATCAGACGGTATGAACGGATCCTACACAAAATTAATAGACAAAACTTGTCTATATTATTCAATGAAACCTGCATTTATACACACACACACACACACACACACACACACACACACATATATATATGTATATGCACACTACCGGCCATAATTAATAGGCAACCCAAGTGTTTTAAAAAAGTTTTAAGGAAAATTGAAAAATAAGACGAAATTAGGCCATTAAATATTTATCTATTTACTAGCAGTATAGCCCGGCGTTGCTCGGGTGTAATGAAAGCTTTAAAACTAATCCATGGTCCTGGAGATCAGACTCTTTGGACGTTGGCACGAAAGACTAAAAAGCAATAGTTGTTTCCAGTTAAAGCGAAACTGTAGACTGAAAGAAAAATGAATGGATGTAAGTCAAATTTTGATTTCCTGGTATCGTTATCAAATAAGTTTTTTTCGTCGTAAACTGAATTTTGAGGGTTAAATAAGTCCTCTGAGTAAATGGTATCATGGCTGAGACTAAGAACTACTATTATACCTACTTAGAGCCAAACCCAAAGCAAAAACTAAAATAAAAGGGCTGAAAAACTGATTTTGATCAGACCCGGTAAGATATCGGGGTATCGATTTTCAATATCGGAGTCAAAAAAGTTATTCAAGGATAGATATCAACCTTGAAATTTCTGAATATCGTTTCTTGTGTCTTTGTCTATCAAATGTGTATCAAATTTGATTAAAATCGGACCACTCCTTCTATAACCCGATTTTTTTCGATTCTCGATTTTTGATATTTATCGGGGGTACCTCGATACAAAACCTAGCTAAGAACACTCGCAGACGCTTATAGTACAACTTTGTAAATTTTCAAGAAAATCGGTTCAGCCGTTTCGAAGTCTATAGGTAATGGACACATGCACACATACGTACACACACACGCAGACAAAGTTCCATTTATAAATAAGTTTAGATTATTGTTTTTATTTTATTGATTTATTACATATATCACGTATATAATTCACATTTACACTTTCATTAAATGAAATACTTACGTAAACTAATGAATATGATCAGTTTTGGAAGGTAAAGTCCCCCGCTAAACGCGGCCTACCCAAAGTGGCCCCTGGGCCAATTTAATTGCCCACTCGTATGCAAGATTATTTATGTATTTTTTATTTTAAATAATTGCAAGATCTGATTTAACAGTATTCTTTTTATTATTCAGAAATTTTATGGCAACCTACTGCGGGGAAAATCATCTTTCATGTCAGTCATGTCTCGAAAGAGACATGATCGCCCAAGCGTGTGTGATGTATGGCACTTAACCGACTGACTAAATATAATACTTGGAATCATAATTAAAGCTGCTACTGAGCTAAAAGTAGGGGATCAATTTTCTATTGTCACGAAGTAATAAACTGGCCACCTTAGAATTAGTACAATTTAATATAATCGGAAACGAATACAGTTAAAGATTCTGTTAGACCTAAAGTGGGGGATCTGTTTTCTATTGTTAGGAAGTAATAAAGTGGTCACCCAGGAATTAGTACAAATTAATATAATCGGAAACGAATACAGGGAAAGCTTTTGTTAGACCTAAAGTGGGGGATCTGTTTTCTATTGTCACGAAGTAATAAACTGGTGACCCTAGAATTAGTACAATTTAATATAATCGGAAACGAATACAGTTAAAGCTTCTGTTAGACCTAAAGTGGGGGATCTGTTTTCTATTGTTATGAAATAATTAACTGGTTGCCCTAGAATTAGTACAATTTAATATAATCGGAAACGAATACAGTTAACGCATCTGTTAGACCTAAAGTGGGGGATCTGTTTCCTATTGATAGGAAGTAATAAACTGGTTACCCTAGAATTAGTACAAATTAATATAATCGGAATCGAATGTAGTTGAAGCTTCTGTTAGGCCTAAAGTGGGGGATCTGTTTTCTATTGTTATAAAATAATAAACTGGTTGCCCTAGAATTAGTACAATTTAATATAATCGGAAACGAATGCAGTTAACGCATCTGTTAGACCTAAAGTGGGGGATCTGTTTTCTATTGTTATGAAGTAATAAACTGATCCCCCAGTAATTACTACTTATTAATAAAATACTATTATGTAATCCATTTCTTCTCAGGTGTGGATTGAATAGCAGGATAGATGGGGTTCTGTAACTTGGCCGGTGACCACTCTACCGCGGAAAGTAATGGCAACCTACAGCGGGAAAATCTTCTGCACAGTCAGTCATGTCTCTTTCAAGACATGATCGCCCAAGTGTGTTTCACGTATGGCACTTAACTGACTGATGTTGGATTGATTAAGAGGTATTTCTTTTAAGAATGTATATATTTTTTAAAAAATCTAGGGCAAAGATTGAAAAGCGAAATTTTCCGTCTAAGTTATATTCTGTTAATGAGTGTGGTATTTTTAAACCAGCCTTTTGATTGAATTTATTTCTATGTATGAGAAATGCGTCTCATAAATTGTTATATACGATGTTTTTGTGTTCATACTTTTTTTTTCATTTTGTTTTTTATTTGTATTGTCTCTTTACATACACACTTTATTTATATACGAATTTTTACAGACAGACATATATATATATATATATATATATATATATATATATATATCCTAAAATCCTGATCCTAATTGATATTAATATTTTAATATTAAAAAATGATACAGGTGGAGAGTTCAATGTAATTAATATTTAAATTACAGAGCCAGTTATAAAATAAAATAAATTTCGAAGTTCAAAACCGTTTTTGCTTCGGGTTTGGCTCTAAGTAGGTATACTTGTAGGTCTTAGTCTCAGCAGCGATACCATTTACTCAGAGGACTTATTTAGCCTTCAAAATTCAGTTTACGACGAAAAACACTTATTTGGTATCGATACCAGGAAATCAAAATTTAACTTACATCTATTCATTTTTCTTTCAGTCTACAGTTTCGCTTTAACTGGAAACAACTATTGCTTTTTAGTCTTTCTTGACAACGTCCAAAGAGTCTGATCTCCAGGACCATGGATTAGTTTTAAAGCTTTCATTACACCCGAGCAACGCCGGGTTATACTGCTAGTATGTAATAAATCAATAAAATAAAGACAATAATGATAGACAGGAAATGTTTTAATAAAATTGTTCCCGTGAAATATTTCAAATATTCTTTAAGCTGAGTCTGAGCTCCAGGACCATGGATTAGTTTTAAAGCTTTCATTACACCTGAGCAACGCTGGACCATACTGCTAGTGTGCTATTAAAATTGTTACCGTGAAAATAGACATCATTTAGCGGAAGATATTCAATGAGAGAAAACTAACCTCCCGCACTTTTTAAAACGTCTTTTGGAATCAGAAGTGAGGTTGCTTGTATAAATCTTCATCTCTGCCTGTAAATTTATGTCAGTCAGTGAATATCTATTTTTACTTTTGTTCATGCAAGAAAAACTTTGTTCACAAATGTATGTGGATCCCAAAATAGAAAACACATTCCCAGCAAAACTCTTCAAACATGGAAGTTTTTCCGCACACACATTTACCGTGATAAGTTGGAGAAAATATTACCTTGAATTTAACGGTTTGCATTACGAATATTTTTACTGTTCTTAAATTTATAAAACTTGGTATTTTCATTTCTGTTTACAAATTAGTTAAATGCTATACACGTTTGGGCGATAATGTATTGAAGAGACATAACTTACTGAGCAAAATATTTTCCCGCACTAGCTTGCCATTACTTTTCAACCAAGGCAATAGAACCCAATCTGTCCTACAATTTAACCCATAGATGGAGGAAGGAGAGACAAATTAATACCTTTCCCAAGTGTATTTGCGCGCGAGTGAATGCAAGAAATTTAACTGGAATTCAAACTCTGCTCACCGATTTTTGGTTCCGAGACCATATCCACTGCATGACAGTCAGTCAGTCAAGTGCCATAACTTATGCACGCTTGGGCGATCATGTCTTGAAAGAGACACGACTGACTGGGCAGAAGATTATCCTGCAATAGGTTGCCATTACTTTCTGCGGTAGACTAGTTGCCAGCCAAGGCTATAGAACCCAATCTACCTTGTTATTTAACACATAACTGGATATGGGAGACGGATTAATACCTTTTCCAAGGGTATTTGCGCGTAAGTGAATGCAGGGAATTCAACTGGAATTCGAACTCACCTCCCCGATTTCTCATTCCAAGCCGATATCCATTGCGCCACAACGCACATTCACTGCAACACAACATATCTCAAAATGAAATAATTACATATGATAAAGTCACTCTGTCTCTCTCTCTCTCGCCTTATATATATATATATATATATATATATATATTAGCTCTGTAATTAGAATTATATTGAGCTCTCCTCCGTATCATTTTTTAATATTAATTAGGATCAGGTTCTTGGGATTTACCTTCCTAATTTTCCGTTTTGGATTAAAGTATTATAATATATATATATATATATATATTGTGTATATTTTGGCAGCATTTTTTCATTAATGCAGGTTTCATTGAATAATATAGACA
Source organism: Ascarosepion bandense (assembly GCA_037127315.1). NCBI lineage: Eukaryota > Metazoa > Mollusca > Cephalopoda > Sepiida > Sepiidae > Ascarosepion > Ascarosepion bandense. The sequence continues at coordinate 438,752 of JBBBDQ010000599.1, forward strand.
AGTTTTGTCTATTAATTTTGTGTAGGATCCGTTCATACCGTCTGATATACTTGATGGTGATGTCGTTAAAAGACAACAAAAAATCACAGTATTTGTTGAATTTTTTATCAGGTCTAAGCTTTCGGCTCACATAAGCCATTATCAAAGAGTAAATAATAACACATAGTAAACATAGAACATTTAAGCTATTAACAATAAAGATAATTGAATTGAAAATATAAGTCCATCCCTACCGTGGCGGATGGCCGAAGACAGTGACAAAATAGTGGTGTTGTGGTCCCTGGTCTGATTACAGACATTTGAGTACGTTGTTGGAAATATCGAAATTGATTGTATTCAAACCAGGTTTAAACTGTTTAATGTAGAGTGCTTCGAGGATTTTTAGTTTCTGCTTATTATTTTCTTGTTTGAGTATGTACGTGTTATCAACAAGCGTTTTTCTCAGAAGTGTGCGTTGATAACCGTGTTGTTCTAAATGACGGAATATATTTGAATTTTTATTTAAGTGCAACGTCAGACGCCGTGAGAGCGAATTTGTGGTGTGGCCGATGTAGATATTATTAAGGTTGTTAGAGATACATTCTCTAAATGGACATATGAATTTATATACTACATTGGTCTTCTGCAAATCACTAACGGTGGGGGAAGAGTCGTTGCGGACAAATGAATTAGATGTAGTGGATTTAGTGTAATATATAATGAACTTAATTCTTTTGTTAGAGTCTGTCGGAGAAATATTAGTATTTATGAGTTTTTTAGGATGTTTTCATCTAGTTGGTAGTTGGAGTGCATCTGGCTACGGTATAAGAGAGTGATATGTTTAGGATTGGTTGGGTTAGTATCATGTGTTGTTTTTTCCATGTTAAGCTTTTTAAGAAAGTAATGTATTTGTTCATCAACTATGTAGTTGGGAAAATTATTATTGATGAGTGTCTGTTTTATGTTTTTTAGTTCACTGTAGAAGATCTGATTTGTAGATGAATTGACTTTTGCACGGTATAATAGATTTTTTATGATGGCTATTTTGTAATAGTGGGGGCATTCACTAATATAATTGAGTGTGGAGGGATTTTTATTAGTAGGTTTTTGATAAATAGATAGTAAATTTAAATTTACTATCTCACCGTATCAAAAACCTACTAATAAAAATCCCTCCACACTCAATTATATTAGTGAATGCCCCCACTATTACAAAATAGCCATCATAAAAAATCTATTATACCGTGCAAAAGTCAATTCATCTACAAATCAGATCTTCTACAGTGAACTAAAAAACATAAAACAGACACTCATCAATAATAATTTTCCCAACTACATAGTTGATGAACAAATACATTACTTTCTTAAAAAGCTTAACATGGAAAAAACAACACATGATACTAACCCAACCAATCCTAAACATATCACTCTCTTATACCGTAGCCAGATGCACTCCAACTACCAACTAGATGAAAACATCCTAAAAAAACTCATAAATACTAATATTTCTCCGACAGACTCTAACAAAAGAATTAAGTTCATTATATATTACACTAAATCCACTACATCTAATTCATTTGTCCGCAACGACTCTTCCCCCACCGTTAGTGATTTGCAGAAGACCAATGTAGTATATAAATTCATATGTCCATTTAGAGAATGTATCTCTAACAACCTTAATAATATCTACATCGGCCACACCACAAATTCGCTCTCACGGCGTCTGACGTTGCACTTAAATAAAAATTCAAATATATTCCGTCATTTAGAACAACACGGTTATCAACGCACACTTCTGAGACAAACGCTTGTTGATAACACGTACATACTCAAACAAGAAAATAATAAGCAGAAACTAAAAATCCTCGAAGCACTCTACATTAAACAGTTTAAACCTGGTTTGAATACAATCAATTTCGATATTTCCAACAACGTACTCAAATGTCTGTAATCAGACCAGGGACCACAACACCACTATTTTGTCACTGTCTTCGGCCATCCGCCACGGTAGGGATGGACTTATATTTTCAATTCAATTATCTTTATTGTTAATAGCTTAAATGTTCTATGTTTACTATGTGTTATTATTTACTCTTTGATAATGGCTTATGTGAGCCGAAAGCTTAGACCTGATAAAAAATTCAACAAATACTGTGATTTTTTGTTGTCTTTTAACGACATCACCATCAAGTATATCAGACGGTATGAACGGATCCTACACAAAATTAATAGACAAAACTTGTCTATATTATTCAATGAAACCTGCATTAATATATATATATATATATATATATATATAATTAAATTTAAATACTTACCAGTGTTCGTGCACACACGTGTACTCGTATGAGTAGGTAAATCAAGAAGACTGCAAAGAAAAGTATAGATTTCACACGAAAAACTTATTTTCAAAATTTTCTTTGTCAATGCACTTAATTCAGTTGCCAATATAAATTGAATTTCACTTAATATCTATGCGTCACATGACAGCCATTGATCCACATCTATCTATCTATCTATCTATCTATCTATCTATCTATCTATCTATCCCAGTCTGTCCCTATCTATCTATCTATCTATCTATCTATCTATCTATCTATCTATCTATCTATCTATCTATGTGGGAGATTAGAGGTCATGAGAAACAGCCTCTAATCATAGCAAAAGCTGCTCTTCAATCCAAAGATGATTATGCTGTGTATATTGTGACATTGAAAAGGGGCCCTTTACACGAGCTCCTAAGTTTTAAGCTAAGATGTCTTCTTCCTTATCTATGTGCCCTGTTCTTTCATGACGTGGCTCTTAACTCCCGTTCTTTAATCTACCTACTCAGGCCCTTCCAATATGTTATCCGCTGATTTCCCATGTCTCTTTTTCTCTCTATCTGGCCTGTTTGTATCTGGTTCTTCAAGAACCTCTTTTCTCATGCATATACCAGGAACTTCAGCTGTGTCTTCCTGATGCTCAGTATTAATTTCCTTTTCGTTTCCATCATTTCCAAAACCTCATCATTGCTCATATGCTCTATCCATGATTATCGCAGCATCCTTCTGTAGAACCACATTTCAGTTGCTTCAAGTTTTTCCTTCATCTTCGATGATATTGTCCAGCATTCACTGCCATATTGAAGAACTGACATCACATAGCAATCCAGTACTCTCTTCTTTGTTTCTAGCAAAATTGACTGGAGCATATTACTTAAATATTCAGTTTTTGAAATGAACTTTGACCGGCAATGAAAAGTGAAAGAGGTTTATTTGTTTAATTTTTTATTATACTTTTTTTTGTATTTTTAAGTATTATTCTCAGAATTGTGGATAAACTGATCGAATTTCATTTTGTCTTGTCCACGGATTTTTAGCCCTTTTAGTTATTTTCAAGAACCAATGTGGTGTTTGTGTCGGAGGCAGAATTCTTTCGTTAAGTGATATTTTTCGAAAAGCTAGACTATTACACCACAGATCGGAGTGCTGGCCGTGTTCATTGTTGATATTATTAAGAGTTGGATTCTTCTTTTATATATAGTAATAAAAAAGAACAAGCCAGCTCTTAATAATATCAACAATGAACACGGCCAGGGGGAATCCAATACAGAAAATAGAATGATACCCCCCTGTAACTGCAGATCTAGAAATAACTACCCGGTTTAGGGCAAGTGTAGATCGGAAAATGTAATCTGTCAAGCCGCCATCTACCCCAAGGAAAAAGAAGGAGTGATGTAATGTTTATATCGGAATTTTACGAGGGAATTCAGAAGCAACGGCTTTATACGCACAGGCACCCCCTCACCAACCCTAGTTTAAGATACCAAACAACCCTTTCTAGAAAATACTGGGAATTAAAAGAAAGTAACTTATATCCTCAGATAAAATGGAAACTCAGAGGTAAGACTAGGACTCCTAATAGCTTAAGAGATAGGTGTAATCTATGTTTGACAGAAAAATTAAAATTTTAAAATTTCAAGATCAAACTATACTCCTAAACAAACGAAGGGAGATCATAAGTAAGTGTCGCCATTGCAATAAGTATAAATTACAATAATTATCCTATTTTCTCAATTAGTCCCCAAAAAAACTAAAAAATTTTTTTAAAAATTTGGCCAAGCAGTTACTTCCCCACCACCTACCACAACTAACTCAAGGGTCAAGCCACATACCTCCCACTACCAAAAAGGAAATTACTACTAAATTCTTTCTCCGAGCCTAACCCAAATAAACCAATACATCTCACCCACTTCTTTTACCTAAGCTAACCTCTGGGCTTAGAATTTTTCCTCATTCTCTATTTATAAGGGGTCGAAGAATGCATACCTTAAAATGACATGTTGAAAATGGCTATTTCCTCACCAATTTTATCTGAATTTACAGATAAATAAGTATATATATATATATATATATATATATATATATATATATATATATATATATACCGACATATATATATAGTCATCCGCCGACAGATCTGTTTCGCTGTATCACAGCTCATCAGTACGGTTAGACAGCCGATTGCTTTTTACCCAGGATTGAAACCCGACTGAATTGGCGTCAGTGGGTGATTCTACCTCTGAGCTACGGGCGCTCGGTAGAAGCAGGCAGACTTTTTAGCGTGTATATTATCATCATACACGCCCAATAGCTGAGAGTGTTCTAATTCATTACTGAATGAACGATCGATGCGTAGATGTCAGAGTAGCTACTGTTTTTCAGTCTACCAGTCTTCTAGAGTGCTCAATCAGGGTGTGAAACCATAAATAGTCATCCGCAGACATATCTATCAAAAAAAAAAAAATAGATATATATATATATATATATATATATACCGACATCTCAATCATATTTATTGTTATGTCGCGAGTAAGAATAAATAACTCAACAACAGGAATAGGTTAATTGTTGTATTCCGTGAAAATAGTATTTACAAAGGTTATTAGTATCCAATACAAGAATAAGGGTTAATCGTCTCAACCGTCGTAAGACGTAGTATGAGCAATGGGTACTTCCGGGTCGTCACCGGAAGTCTACGACTGGCTTGTCGATCGGCTGCTCGGCACACTGTCACGTAGATGCCACCATTACTTTACATAGTAATGGAATAGTCTATTATAGCCGAATAGGCGCGGGCGTCCCAACATTTATCATTCATGTTTTTTGTTTTTTTGTTGTTTTCTGTTAGAAGATCCGTATTCATTTCAAAGGTCTTTCAGTTCATCATACTTTAAATAGATTTACTTTGGGTACAGGTAGATATCAAAAATATTTAGGAGAATGTTTTTACGTTTGTCATGGATCTCATTTTTACGGCTGCATTTCGTGCGTTCAAAGATGAAGGAAAGACTCGAAGCAACAAAAATGTGGTTCTACAGAAGGATGCTGAGGATAACATGGACGAACATATGAGCGACGACGAGGTTTTTAAGAGGATGGAAACGAAAAGGAAACTTATACTTCACATCAGGAAGAAACCGGTGGAGGTTCTGGACAACACTTAACGGTGAAGGAGGGCTTGGAGAATCCGATACTCACAGGGCAGATAGAGGAAAGGAGAAGAAGAAAGCAACGCATGTGATACTTGATGCGCTTTAGTAAATAGATGGCAGAACAGATTTTGGGAGAAAAATAAGACAAAATTTTTTAAGAGTTCCAAGGAACAGAAAGATGTGAAAAGCCATGATATTCCTAAACAGACACGGCCCAAACGGACACGGCACATAAAAGAAGAAAGAATATTTGTTCCAGTCTCTTTTGCTCAATCTCTTTATCCTTGCTCCTAACTAAAATTCGACTTTAAAAAGATCCCTGGAAAATTTATATTTAACTTTGATTTTCTAATTAGTAAAATACTGGAGTAGAAACAGTAAAATGGTCTCTTAGGAATTATCAGTCAATCTAAGCAAACGGATTAACTCAACTTGACTGTCATGTTGACGAAGAGTTGGGATATACAGAGGGCGAGGATCGACAGAAAAATGGCAGTTGATTCGATGTTGATCATAAAATACAGTTTATTTGTTAAGAGAGTTGAACGTGTTTAACAGGCACTCCTTGTTAGACGAGGAATATATGCATGTCTGTAACCATAAAAAATGAGAAGGAATTAAGTCCTAATTACTTAGGATTACACACACACACACACACAAAAAAAAAAAAGAGAAAAAGCATCTTGTTTCGTAATTAATAGCAAATATTTTGCAAACATGTTTGAAATTAACTATCTATCTATCTATCTATCTATCTATCTATCTATCTATCTATCTATCTATCTCAATTTGTT